>PVLC010011670.1:0-46794 GCA_004027655.1 Graphiurus murinus | reverse complement strand
CTAATCTACTGTTTATAGTTTGTATTGATGCTTTCACTTCAATTATTGCATCTTTCACATCCTTCATTTCCTTCAAAGCTTCTCTTTGAAGCCTTCTCTTCTCTGTTCAGAGTGTTGGATTCTTTGTTTATTTGTTCCTTTATTTCTTTCCAGCTCTCTTTGCATTCTTTCTGGAAGTTTTGTATCTTTTTTTTTTTTTGTGGTACTGGGGATTGAACTCAGGGGCATTCTACCTCCGAGCTATACCCCCCAGCCCTATTTTTTATTCTTTATTTTGAAACTGAGTCTCACTAAGTTGTGGAGTTCCTCACTAGGTAGCTGAGGCTGGCCATGAACCCGGATCCTCCTGTCTCAGCCTCCCGAATGCTGGGATTACAAGCGTGCGGCACCACGCCTGGCTTGGAAGTTTTGTATCATTTCTACTATTAAAGATCTGAATTGTTCTTCTGGTAATCTCTGCAATTCAGTGTTGTTGAGTTCTGTTATTGTGGGGTTGTGATGGCTCATTGTTTCTTTGCTATTTTTCTTTCCCATGTTTTCCCTGTTCTTAAATTTACATCTTTGCTGCTTTTGCAAGCTTTCTCATCCAATCTTTGCAGTGGGGGTTTAGAGGTGTCCGCTGGCATATACAGGGACAGGTTGTTTTCAGTGGTAAAGGTTGGGTGAGAAGTCACAGTAATGAATGCAAGAATAGGGTAAAGTAGAGGGTATGGTCCAGTGGAATAAGAGGTTGAGTGTGTTCAGGTGATATATGGTCAAGATTAGAGATAGTAGATATGTCGGGGGATTCTGGTAGTCAATGTAGAATTTTAGGTATGGTAGTATGAGATGGTCTTGATATGAGACAGGGAAAGAAGGAAAAAAAAAGAGAAAAGAAAAAGTGATGATGAGAAGAATATAGATGAGAGAGAGGGAGGGAAGCTTGTAAAAGGGATAAGAATGAGAGTCAACAAACTGAGCAAAAAATAACAAAGCAACCAATCATCCAAACAAACATAGACAAATCAAAGCAATACAAAACAAAAACAGAGTAAAAACAAAACCAAACACACACACACACACACACACACACACACACACACACACACACACACGAAAAAACAAAAACAAAACCCTGCTAGTTTGTAAGTACAGAGCTGAGTTGGCATCTGCAGCCCCTTTGGGTTTGCATGGATATTTTCAGCTTTTAAATATCTTCCCACTCTATTATATATTCTAGCGTGTCTCTGGCATTCTTATTTTCTCTCTCCGTCAGTGCAGGCTGGAAGTTCCGCTGATGCCTCTCCCGCTGCAATCTTATGTCTCTGAGCTCTCCACGGGGCCTGTCTGTGTCTCTCTCTCTCTCTGCCTTTGCTGGTGGCAGGAGTGCAGTCTAAATGCCAGGCATTTTCTAGTGTGCCTGGAAGGACTCTATGCCCTGTGTGCACTGGGTTCTTCCCTCATTTCTGTTCCTATCTAATCACTAGAAGGGTGGGTGACTGAGTCTGTCCTTTGTATAGGGGTCCCTGCACTCTGGGGGTGCAATTTAGCTTACAGATCCCTGCTGCTCTGGCTCTGGTGGGAGGGGTGAGCTGGGTGTCCTCGACACAGGCTTAAGATGGTTGTCCCAGGTGTTCTTGATCGCTGTCAATCCTGCGGGGGTATGCTGCCTGATTCTGGTGTGGAGTTCCGTAGTTGCTTACTCCACATCTGGTTACTGGGTGTGCAGGAGGTCGTTGAAGGTCTGGGCAGCTGGCAAAATGGCGGCTGGCAAAATGGTGGCCGCTGGTTCATGGCGCACACTGGCTCTTTTGTTCTCCCTGGATTCTGTTCAGCTGCTTTCATTGTTTTGTTCACTTTTTTGCTGCTTTGCTTTTCTTTCCTTCCTTCAAGAAGCTGCTTTTGTGGCAGTTTTGATTCAAGCTCTACAGTGCAGTTGATCGCTGCTCTGGCTCTGGAGGGAGAGGTGAGCTGGGGGTGGTCCCACACGGGCTTACGCTGGTCATCCCACGAGTTCCAGGGGCTGTGGAAGGTACGGGGATCCACCGCCTGGTTAGGATGTGGAGTTCTGGAGTTGCTTAGTCCATGCCTGGTTGCTGGGTCCGCAGCAGTGTTAGTGGACCCCTGTGTCGGGCTGCGACTTAATGGCCCCCGCCGCTCCACAGAGTGGCACCACTGCTGCATGGATGGGCTCCTTTGCTCTCCTTGGTCGGCTTTCTGGGGTCTCTTCAGCTGTATTTCAATTCTTTTTGCTTTGTTTGCTTTTTTGTTGCTTTTTTTCTTCTGTCAAGAAGCTGCTTTTATGGCAGCTTTGATTCGAGTTCACAGCACCTGAGGAGAGGTATTTCACTCAGACGCCATCTTGGGCTCCTCCCAAATGTATCCAGTCAAGCAGGCTTGATCAAGGTGTGGGTAGGTTGACCATCATCCTAGGGTTAGTCTGGCAGGGCCATGTTAGTGATAAGAAAGTTGCTCTTACCTGGGGGGTAGTTTAGACTCATCACAAGATATTTATTGATCAAAACTGTTGTTCCTGGAATCCAAGGTGCAAAATGGAGGCAGAGATGAGTTACCCATTGGACATTTGCAGGCCCAAGTGAAGAGTCTAAGTCCCTGTTACAAAATCAACAGGGAACATGTGTCTAGAAAAGATTAAAGCTTCAATGACAGAGTTCTGGGGCACTCCAACATTTAGAGTCTAACAAGATGCAGAGTGAAAGGTAAAGGTTTGATACTCCAGATTCAAGAAAGCAAAGACTCATTGTTCATCGGCCCTACAAATAAGTTGCCATCAGAACCGGTTCCAAACCCACCCTGATCCATAGGTGACAGTGCCCTTTAGTAAGAGTGCCTCTGAAAGTGATCACACCCACCCTCCAGAAATCACACAACTAAAGGCCAACAATCCCTAAATCCTTCAACTGCTTGAAGCCCACCAGCTCCTGGGCCTCAGAGCCACTATGCCCTACATAAGAGAAGCCATTTGCTAGTTTTAGAAGATGATTCCCTGTGAATAAACAAAGGGACAGATGGAGCCATCACTACAGTAGGAGACAAACCCATATAGCATCCTAAAGACAGAGAAAAGAAAGGGTGTGAGAGGAGGAGGGTCAACTGTGTCCAACACCATGGAAAGTCAAGTGAGCTGGGGACTGAGAAAGGACTGTATGGGTTATCAATGTGAAGGTCCTTGGTGACCTGAACAGGGAACTTCTGATGGAGTGATGGAGGCACAGCCTGTCTAGGTTGGATCCAAGGGAGCACTGAGCACAGACAACTCTTTTGAATTTTTCTGTAAAAGGGAAAGAAATAGAATAGTATCCAAGGGAGAAGCAAAGTCAAGAAAGTTTAATTTTTAAGATGAGAGATTTTATAGCATGTTTGTTTTCTGATAGCGAGACCCAGTAGAGGGAGAGAGTGCCTGTGTGTGTGTGTGTGTGTGTGTGTGTGTGTGTGTGTGTGTGTGTGTGTGCGTGTGTGTGTGTGTACATACAAGAGAAAGAGAAAAAGAGAGACATAGAGGCTGGGCATGGTGATGCACACCTATAATACCAGTACTTAGAAGGCTGACATAGGAGGATCGCAGGATCGAAGACAACCTCAACAACATAGCCAGACTCTCAGCAATCTAATAAGACCCTGTTTCAAAACCAAAAAAATAAAAAAAAGGCCTGTGGGTGTAGCTGGGAGGTAAAATGTCTCCAGGTTCAGTTCTCAGTAACACACACACACACATACACACACAGACACACACACACACACACATGATAGGCAGAGACAGAGATACACAAAGACACGAAGAGACAAGGAGGGATAGAGAAAGAATGGAGGATTGCAGAGGGATGTCCTTGAAGAGAGGAGAGGAGAGAAGACCCAGGACACTAGTGGGAGTGCTGGCCTTTGCTGCAGTGCAGACGGTCCATCAGTAATAATGGGAAAAGGCAGAGTGTACAGGCACAAATGCAGGTGGGTTATGGGAGCTCGTGGAAGTTCTTTTTTTATTGCTTCTATTTTCTCTCTGAAATAGCCAGTTAGGAAACTGGTAGTGGAGATAGAGTATAATTGATGGACAGCATTAAAAGTCCACTTGAGATGAGAGACTGGTCAGCAAGGGCAAATGTATCATGTAGCTAATGAAACTTAAGTTCAAGGCCTTGTACTTGCTTTCATGGATTCTTTCAAAGACCTGGCTGGGGAGGTCCTAACAATTTTGCATTCATAATTTTGCATTGTTATTTCTTAAAGAGGGGCCCCAAAGATACAAACTTGAGGCTTACAAAACCTGAGTCTTTTCCCACCAATCAGCATGGTCTTATGATTTTTCTAGCTGCAGCTGGATGTGAGGGTGCAGGTGTGGAGTTGCTGAGGTGTTGGATTTAAGCTAACTTATGGTTTTGTAAGGTGAAAAAGATGAATTTAGAGAAGGGCCAAGGAATCAAGGGAATATATAAAAGAGTGGTTACAATAACTGCTGATAGCTTTCAATTAGGTAAACAGAGGAATGAAGACACATGGAGTGGGAGAGTGGGAGTTTTTAAAGTGAAAGGCAATAGAGTAAGTGGCTTGTAAGTCTTGGGGTTGATTGTTGGAATACCAGAGATAGTGAGCCAAGAAAATGGGAGCCTGAAATTGAATTACAATTATTGGTAATCATAAAGTTTAGGACCATGTTCCATGGAAGTAAGTGGATGAGAGACTGAATATACAAATGGACAATGGCCAGACCATTCGTGTCCCACTTCCAACTCAGGACTGACTAGAAGAGGCCAAATATGTTTTGTAAACCAATCAACAAAGTGACCTAATTTTAGTCAGCCTGCCTCCAGCTTCCCCATGCCAGCAACCTCCAATGAGAATCTACCTGAAGCCTTCCATTTTTTTCTATAAAGATGCCACCTTTGAGTTTGGGCAGGAACTAATTAGGATCGCAAACTGGGGAGACACAGATTCAAGCAATCTTTGACAAGGTTATACAAAATGGTGACTGTATTATAGTTTTAAAGCAAGGGGGTTAGTTGCAAATTGTACAAAAGTTAAGCTGTATTCCAAGAAAGGAATTGGGGTCATCTAAGTCTCTAGATAGTTTTGGGGGAAGGGGTGTATTATACAGATGGTCAGCAGAAGTTAACAAACAATGTTTCAGGGTAGGCATCCCAGTTCAAAGACTCAGCTTAGGGTGAGTCTGACCTAAAGGCAAATTCATTCCAAGAATAAAAGGAATTCTTACAAACCCTAAAATCTAAAATTGTGGATTTCTAGGTCTAATAATTTAAAGATTCAGCCTGCATTGAACCTAGGAGAGGCAATTATAGAAAGGGGAAGGAAGAAAAGGCGGAGGTAAAAAACCAGCTTTATTGAGGTGGAGATGAGGAAAGAAAGTGAGTTTTCTTTTTCTTTTTTTTTTTTGTGGTACTAGGGATTGAACTCAGGGGCGTTCTACCTCCGAGCTATACCCCCAGCCCTATTTTTTATTCTTTATTTTGAAACTGGGTCTCACTAAGTTGTGGAGTGCCTCACTAGGTAGCTGAGGCTGGCCTCGAACCCAGATCCTCTGGTCTCAGCCTCCTGAATGCTGGGTTTACAAGCGTGCGCCACCACGCCTGGCTAGAAAGTGAGTTTTCAACATTGAAGTAAGAGCCAACATTGGAAGAGAGGCCAGTATAACAGGTATTTCTTCTCCTAAACACTTCAGAAAAATTAAATTTAACAGTGTTTATTTAAGCCCAATTTATAAATTGGGCATTTATCAGAACCCAAAGAGATTGAGAGAGCTCTGCCCCAGTGTCATGAGCAATGAACTGTGTAGGCTCAGTGTGTAAATGAAGAAAATACTTGATTGGCTAGAGCTAGATATCCAGTTTACTTGAGTACGATCTTCTTGTCTAGGAAGTTCCTACCTAGATGTTAGTTGGCAGTTTGTGATGGTTAAGTTTTATTTTGCCATTTACATTGAATTGGGGTTTGATTTGCTTACAAAGGAACCCAAGGCCCTGCAGCCATCTCAGCCTAATAGCCTCCCAATTAATTAACACCTTTAATACATACCTATCCAGGGCCAAGCTGGGGTAATGGCAATCAAACTACCAATAAAAGAAGATTAGTTATTTCATTTCTCTTCATTCACCACCCTGTGGAATCGCTCAGTATTGCTTAGGTCTCAATAGCAATGCCAGCCAGGAGCGACTGACTCCCTGGGAGGTGGGAGTCAGCCCTGGAGGTACCATCCAGAATGGCTCTTGGCTTCTGTCCTCAGATTGCTCCAGATTCACAGCCCTGTCTGCAGTAGCTTCCAGAAGAACCTGTATTCTGATTCCCAGTTGAAGTGTTGGCCCCTCAAGGCTATACTCATAGAGCAACAGATTAAAAGAACCTTAAAGCATTTTTGTGGTGTAATTCCCTACCTGATGCATAAGGCCCTTCAGAAAATGGCTTTCCACTTCAGAGTGGCAAATGCAGCATTTGCCACTCCAGAGGCAGGCCATTCCATTTTGGTTCTTTCCAATGAATAGAATGTTCAGATTCGTTGAACTAAAATTCCCATAGCAGTATTCCTGCCAAGATTTTGTAATCAGTTTAATAAGATCAGTGGCTGCCAGATATATACCATAGGATAGCTCTCTGGTGACCAGAATTCAGAGTCTATCTTTTGGAAATAGCTGATTCAACCCTCATTCAGTCTTACTAATCAATTTGTATATGCATTATTTACAAATGCCCTTTTACAACATTATTAATTATTTTATCCAATCGAGTAAGCATTTAATAAATTATATAATATCTACCATGTCAAGTACCATGGCTTGGTATATTCTACAACATTATTAATTATTTTATCCAATCCAGTAAGCATTTAATAAATTATATAATATCTACCATGTCAAGTACCATGGCTTGGTATAAACAAGCCAAAGAAGGTCCCACTTCCTAAGACTTTATTGGCTAGAGGGACAAAGAGCCTAGGAAACAAGCTATAATTCTCGAAATGAGTCAAGTGCTGTGATATGGGACTTATTGGAATATATTGGAAGTTCATGGTGGAGCCATCTAATTTCATTGGACTTTATAATACTGGAAATCAGGTGGGTGGTTTTTTATGTACATGCAAGTATGCTAATAAAAACTTCCCTCACCTTGGCTATCTTTGGGTGTGTCCTCCATTATTTTCATCAGCCCTTATATTTAGACCATTTCTAGTGATGAAGATGAAATACAGGGGTAGGTTCCTCCCAGTGGGAAAACAGTGTTGGGCAGTCATGGAGAGGAGTGGCTGTTGGGAAGCGTGGGCCCCCTCGGCATTTTTAAACTGCTATTAAATGTCAGATTCACCAGTCTCTCCTCAAATAGAGAAAGTCACTCTGATACTTCTCAGTGGACACAAATTCTTGGGCTTCTGCTGATAAAACAGAAATATTTTTTTTTGTTCACTAACTAGTCAATAAAGGAGCAAGGTCAGAAATATTAAGTACAAATATTTCAAAAAAATTTACAGGTACTTATCATTTTCTTAAAATTTTTTTTTAGGCCTGTTGGAAGTACACAGATCCAACAGGCCTAGGTGAAGATGGAATTAATTGGGAGGAAGATGTTTTCTTAGGACACTTAGATATTTCAAGACAAAAGTGATTACTAAATATATTTCCCAGATGTCAAATTACATAAGTTAAAAGCCTCATTTCCCTGATAGTATTTGTAGCCTCAAGCCTTATTCATAATTTTCACATTTTCTTTAACTTAATGAAATCTTCTCTGATTAAAAAAAATCTTCATAATTATATTCCAAGTTATAGCTGAGAAAGGAGGTAGGCAAAGAAAAAGCAGACATATTTGCTGACCATAGCCAATAGTTGCCCTTAGGACTGCCCGAGGTGGTGGGCTGGGGGGAGCCTCATAATCCCTACTCATCCCTTTTCCTGCAGCTCTGCATCCACCCTGAGGCTGCTGCCCTCAAAGGACTTGAGCATTCAGAGAAGGGTGAGGGTAGCCACAGGCATACGTGAGCCCCCAGACCCTAGTGCAGGTCACCCCAGTCATATTAGACACTAGTCTGTCAGAGTCTACTTTGTAAGTGTTGTTATTATCCCCACTTAGTCCCTGTCATGTGAATTTGGGGGAAATAAGGTTTTACATCCATAATTAATCTCTAATTATAGATAGTCTTTAAGATCTGCTGCAGAAAGGGTCTGCAGGGAAGAAAGTGGGCTCAACTTCAATCCTAGCTCTTTATCCTCTGGTTTTATACTTTCTAGTAAGTTATGTCCTCTCAATATCCTCTTACCTGATCCTATTTTTATTTTTCCATAGCACCTTCATCTTCTATATACCTATTATCTACCACAATCATCTACCACAATCCTATGCGCCATCTTAAGTTCCACAACATGGATCTTAGCACATCTTTTCTTTACCTTTCTTTTCATTTTTTTGTTTTTAACTTCTGTATCCTAAGTACCCAGAACTTAGGATATGAATAATATTGCATAAATTATGAATAATAATTTTTTGGGTACATAAGGATTAGGGACCTCAGAGTAGGTGCTCAGTAAAATATTGTTGAGTAAATAGCTGGCTGGTTGGTTGGCTGATGCTCTCACTAATCTCATGATGCACTCGTCTCCTTTTGCCTCCTAAATGGTAGGTAGGCACTGTCTTTGTCATTCAGAGTGTATATTTTTTTCTTTTCTTCTAGCTGAAATATTTTGATTGACCTAGACCACCGGGGGTTAGTTCCTGTAATTCTTTAGACAAAAATTACTTTCCTGCAAGTTAAACCTTACAGAAATTTATGTAGTTTGTGTTAGTTAATACACAAAACTAAAGAATAAGGAGTGGCATTATACATTCTGATGGTATTTGAAGGTCACTAGATGCTTTGGGTTCTGTACATCTATAGAAATATTGTTTAGCAGTTAACATCTTAATCATTTAGGTATGGTTTTTCTTTAGAATTTAGGATGCTGGGCAGAAGGAGAAGAAGTAATTCTGCAAAGGACAATTCCCAAAGGAGCATTCATTATCATAATTAAAAGGCTTTTCTGGGGGTTGGGGGACCTTGTTTTATAGTGTCAAATCACAAAGATGGCAGGTCTGTGATGGCTGTTGGTGGAAAGCCTCAGGTCTTTTCCATAGGGCTGCCTAAGCATCCTGATGTCATGGTAGCTAAATGATCCAAGAGAAAGGAAGGAGGACATTTCAATACCTTTGATGTTCTAGCCTACAAAGTCATACATCTTATTCATTTGAAGTGAGCTATTAAGTTGAGTCCATATTCAAGAGGAGTCCATATTCACTTATTGAGACAACAGGTATCAACAAATTCATAGAAATATTTAAAGACACCGCTGGGCGTGGTGGCGCACACTTGTAATCCCAGCATTTGGGAGGCTGAGACTTAGTGAGACCCGGTTTCAAAATAAAGAATAGAAAATAGGGCTGGGGGTGTAGCTTGGAGGTAGAATGCCCCTGAGTTCAATCCCCAGTACTGCAAAAAAATAAAAAATAAAAAAAAAAATTTAAAGACCATCACACATGGGGCTAGAACTTTTATATAACTATGCCTGAAGCCTTTCCTACCAGTAAGTGAGCCAATAGTTTTATTTTTTTAAAGTTTAGCTGAATTTCTTTAAAAATTACTGTAGTGTTATGGTTTGGGTTGAGAATATCCTTCAGACCTCATGTGGTAGACAGGGCCCCCTGTGGTGTGGCGTGGCTCCACCCCTCCTCTTGGGAACTGTAACAAACTATCTCCTCATTGGTAATCATATCCTGATAAACTAGATTTTATGTCTCAAGATTTTTAATTTATATTTAAAATTTATATTTATATTTAAGAATCAAGAATACAATTCATGGAACTTCCCTCTTTCCAGGGAGCATGTGGATATAGACATATCAGCAGTTACTAGTAATATCCCTTCCAGAACATTCTGGACTATGTAACACCCTAGGGTAAAGGGGGAGGAGAGGCTAAATACTGGAAGAAGAGTCAAGTTTCATATAATTTTAAGAAGACTGAAAAAAACAAAAGACAACATAGCTGAGCACGGTGGCACATGCCTATAATCCGAGTACTTGGGAGGCTGAGACGGGAAGATTGCAAATTTGAGGCCAATACCTGCTAACTTAGTGAGACCTATTTCAAAATAATAAACAAAATAGGGCTGGAGGTGTACTTCAGAGGTAGAATGTCCCTGGGTTCAACCCCCAGTACCACAAAAAAATGAAATAAAAAATTAAAAAGATAACATGAGGCTTCTTTACCTAAGTATTGTTATAATTTAATATCTGCTATATGCAAGTTTTGTTTTCTTAAATAATCTGTGACAATCCTAATAAGCTGTTAACAGTGTTCATTTGTCACGTTTAGTTTTCAAAGTAACTTCTGAAGAGTTATTTTTAAAAATCTGTAGCCGCTACAATTCTGCCTTTGACCTCATGGCACGTGTAAATACTAGGATGTGTGAAAGCATTTGGTGGAAATTTCTGTATACAGATGGTATGTGTTTCACCTCATCCACAACATTTGCCAAGCACTTTGAATCTTATTATTTCAAAAACCATACTATTATTTTTATAAATTTAATCATAAATTCACTTCATTGGGTATCTCAATTTGACCTCTCTGACAATTTACTGATTTCTCTAAAATCTGAATCTATACCATGTCTATTTAGTAGATAAAAGGCTTTAATTTATTCCTTTGGATCTATTTATTCTCTATAGATAAGAAGGTGATTTACTTTCTTAGAAGCTTCTTTCAACAAACTTTGCCTTAGACTGACATGCCCAGAAGTGTTTTCTCCTTTGTAGTCATTCTTGTATTTTCTTTGTAGTGTTTTCCATCTGTGCTTTAACTATCTAGGTCCCTATCATGAAACTCGCCCTCAATAAATGATTGTACATCTTTCATAATTGATGAGATGGCGTACTCTCCTTCATATTCAGATTCCAAATTCTCAGCATCTCAGTGTTCGATTATTTCATTTCCCTTAAAATGTCAGAGGATGAGGTCTTTAATATAAGACACTCCTTTTGGCCTCTTGTGGGAAAAGGACTTTTATATCTATCACCTTGCACTCATCCATCCATCTAGCCAGCTATCCACCCAACAATTAGTGAGCACCTGCTGTTTTGGGGAATCAGAGATGCTTAAGACACTGTCCTTGCTTTTAAGGACTTGGAAAGAAGACTGACTAATAAAAAAAACAACAATTGCAAGAGCATGTATGAAAATACCTAAATAGAGCAAAAGAGGTGTAGGGTGGATGATGCTTCAGTTTTCTAGTGCTATGTAACAAGGCATCTGAAAGCTTAGTGGCTTAAAGCAACAATAATTTATGATGTCTTATGATTTTGTAATCAGAGCTTGGTGTAGCTGGGAGACTCTTCTGCACTATGTGGTGTCTACTAGGATGGAAAGTCCGAGATGACTTCTTTACTTGAATGTCTGTTGATTCATATGGGATGATTGGAAGAACTGGGTTCTAGCCGGTAGCTCTCACCCTTCATGTGGATTTTATACCTGTCTCGCTTGGGTGTCTTCAGACTGTGGCTGTTTAAGGGTAGTCAGACTTCATTTGCAGATGGCTCCTAGGAAGGAGGATACAGAAGCTGCTAGTTATCTTAAGGCCTGGGTTTGGAAGCCCCCAAATAATGTGACTTTCACCACATTCTATTATCAAATAAGGTCACAAATCCAGACAAGGTTCAAGGGGAGGAGACAGAGATTTCACTTCTTGATGAGTGGAATGCCATGTGTATACATGGAAGGAAGATATTTATAGCAGACACCTTTGGAGATTACCACAGAAAGAAAGCTTAGGGAAAACACCATGGAGAAGTGGTTGACTTGGCGGATGAAAAGTTGTCCAAGCGTAAATCTACTGCAATGGACTGAATGTTTGTGTTACCCTCAAATTCATATGCTGAAATCCTGATCCTGACTGAGATGTTATTTGTAGGTGGGAGTTTTGGGGAGCAATTAGGTCAGGAGAGTGAAGTCCTCATAATGCCCTTAAAAAAGGAACCCCAGAGACCTGTCTTATTCCTTTCTCTACTTTTAGATTTGGATTTGGAATGTTCTCCAAAGACTCATCTGTTAAAGACTTGGTCCTGAGTGTAGCAGTGTCCAGCAGTGGGCTTTGGGGGAAGTGGTTGTATCATGAGGGCTCTGACCTCACCAGTGGATTGATCTATTGATGGATTCGTAATTGAGTGAATTGTTGGGAGGTAGTGAAAAGTGTAGGAGGTGGAGCCTAGTTGGAGGAAGTAGGTCACTGGGGTATGTCCTGGAAGGGTATCTCATCTCTGGCCCTTTCCTTGCTCCCTCCTTTTTTGCTTCCTGGCCGCCATGAGCACTGTTCTAACATGTCCTCCCTGCCGTAATGTTCTGCCTCATCAAAGACTCAAAGTGATGGGGTCAAGTAACATTGGACTAAAATCTTCAAAACCATAAGCCAAGATGAATCTTTCCTCTTTTAAGTTGATTTTTATCAGGTGTTTTGTCACAGTGACTAAAAACTGATTAACATACTCACCACGTGAAGATACAAAGAGATGTCAGTAACTCATAACCTGGGAGGGGGGCTCAGGAGAACCTGACTATATTGGTCATGGGATTTCATTCTCCAGAACTCTGAGAATAAATTTCTATTGTTTACATACTACCTAGCCTATGAAACTTTGTTATAGTAACCCAAACTAAGATACTCACTTGCTTAATCTTTTGATCTTTCTGAATAAAAAACATTTCCAATAACTCTTTCCGTGCTCCACCCCCTTGCCAAGAAAACCAGATATTGTTCACTTTGTCATTAAGATAATATATGCAGAACAACTATACAAGTGTGTAGGCCATATGAGGTCCTTCTTTTAATTATTCTCATCCACAATTGGCCTCTCCACACTCCTGACATTTATTTTTTGCCTCTTGTGATATACTCCAGTCAATAATGAACCTGTCAATAACTTGGAGGAGTGGTATATCCCACAGACAGGAAAATAAGGCTGAGGGAAGGGTCCTTATTGTCTCAGGAAGAGTAAAAAACAATTGGCTTATTTTGGTCTCACCTGGAGAGGAAACTGGAGACAACACGATATACCAGAAACCCAGTTTATACACGAGAAAACAAAATGGTGCATACTGAAGGAGCCAGGCTGAGAGCTGTACAGGGAGGTAATATGGCCATCTCTGGGGACACCTACCAGCTCTCTAGGGCCTAGACTTTCCTGCTGGCATTTTATGAAGGTGGACTCAGGAAACCTGGCTATCTCATTCCTGTGGAACTAGCAACTCATCTTTTATAGCATCAGATACTTTGAAAATCATGTATTTCTCTATTATTTACACTTTGGGACTTATTTCTTTGTTGTTCTTTCTCTCTGGATTTAGTGACGTAAATCACAGTTGTGCTAAATGGACCTAAAGGTTTAGCCCATACTTGCATCAGAACCATAAAGTGGAGCTGTCCCTGTCCCCCTTGCTTTTCAGTTTCTGCATGGTGGCAGTGGCAGGAAAAGCAAGAGAGAGCATCCTACATGGGAGATAGGAGACTTTGGCCAGTGACTTCTATCTACCTGAGTCTCCTCTTCTGAAACCTGGAAGGTTTTACATTTTACTTTCGTTTCTTTACAGGAGATTGTTGCTAAAGTAGGGTAGGAGAAAGAGAGTCTGAACTCAGCTAATGTAAGCTAATGTATTATAGAGGAACAACCAGACATGTCTCCCTCTGCCTACTACTACACACACACATTCACACACACACACACACACACACACACACACACACACACACACACACATTGTACTGAGCCAAGGTGGCTCAAAATTGCTGCTTTGCTTGTTTGTGCAGGAACCTTTATTCTAATCCTGCTAGCTCCTTACACTTTCTCAGGACACTGACAGCTCTGCCTGTGAGTAACCCTCCCTCAGACTGGGAGCTGCTGGCCTTTGTTATTACCACCTAAAACAGTCCCTTCTAAGTCAGATGGGGAAGTGTCTGGGACACATTGCAACTTCAGAATCCAGATGCCACCATATCCAGTCTAAAGACAATGGAGTCACCTGGTTTGTTGTCCTTAATGAAACAGAGGGGTTTCAGTCAGCATTCTCGCTGCTATTATCCAAAGAACTGAGCACACAATTTAGAGAAAGGAATATCTATTTGCTCAGTTTCTTGGAGATTCCAGGTTCAGTCCATGGGAGATCAGAGTCTGAAGCTCAGGGCATGGTGGCAGGAAATGGGGAGAAAGAAAGTGCTTGAAAAGCTCTGCTCTCACATCTCAGAAGCCAGAAGCAATAGAGCAAGAAAGCAAGCAAAAGGAGTCAAAGACACAAGTGCAATTTATCTACTGATGAGATTACAACCTCCATGACAGAACCATATCAACCTTGATGAGCTCCTCAGGGGGCACTCTATCTGACCATAACAAGATGTTAACTTGGAAACCAACAGCATGGACTCTGAGTCCTAAAGGACTCTTCCCCATGAAGGGTCCAAGCCAGGCAGGATATCTCTATTGCTCTGGGAATAGCTTATTAAGGGAGGAGATAGGACTGAGCCAACCCTCCATATCTAGGGGATCCAAGTAGTTTCCCCCCTGAAATGTTTTTTGAGAACTAAATATTTCTGAACTATTTTGATAACAAGGCAGGGATAATGGGGAAAAGAAATTATCATAACATTAAGAAGTTAGAATTACTATCATGCCCATTTTCCAAAGGCACAAGGAGATGAAGACAATGGCCCACATCACTAACCAACAATGGCAGAGATTTGAATCCAGGACTCTTTGGTTCTGTAAAACTTCCCTTCCCTGATTAGATCCTGCCAGCTGTCAGGAGCACTACACAGGGCATTTCCACTGTTCTGCCCCAGGGTGTGTCTTCCAGCTTGGCCAACTCCCTACTCTTTCCTTGACCCAAACCCCAGTGAGCAGACCCACTTTTCTTTCCCATAGAGCCTCCATTACCAGCTCTGCCCCTGGTCTCCTTCCCCTAGTCTTGAGTGCACTGTGGCTGCAGTTTTCCCAATGTTCTGCTTCTTCCTGCTCTCAAAGACAAGCACTCAGACACTCTGTGTTTTAAGGATTTCTCTGCAGGTCTCTATAGGACCATAGAGGAAGAGAGATGGAAATAAAAGCTTTGAAGTGTCTGTACAGGCCTGAACTTGGGTCTAGAGTTCCTAATTCCTCATGAAATGGTTCAGGAGTACTCTGGTAACCAGCAACCTTTTTGATTTCAGAAAGTGGAGTTCATTATAGCTGCCCTCCCTTTCCACTGTCCCCAGCTTAGGGATAAACATGGGTAAACATTTTCTTAACTATTTTCCCAGTACCATTTCCTAGTACCAAGTCCTTGGTGTCAGCCTCTCAGGTCTCTTCTCCTTCAGGAAGCTTCCCCTCAGTTGAGCACTGGCGACCTCTTGCTTCATCTGCACAGTGTGCCTCTCTGGAACCTTCCAGATTGGGTCTATCTCCACGCTACTCCCCCCTCACCCATCAGGGATGATGTCTTATTATGATCTGGTCACTTGCCAGGACCCTGGCTAAGTGAATGAGCAGGTACCCTTGGTTGATGAGGACACCAGTCTTAAAAGGCATTGTAGGACACTGTAGATTGAAGAAGTATGCCCCATCAGCCAGGTTACTTATCAACAGACCACATATTTTCTCAAAATTTAAAGCATTTAGTTTCCTACTGCCCGAGAAAAGTTCCATAAGGGAATTTGAGTCATGAACAAAGAGATGAACTGCTGTGAACTTAATTCCCCCTCTCCTTCCCTCCCTTCCTTCCTCCCTCCCTTCTTTCCTTCCTTCCTTCCTTCTTTCCTTCCTTCCTTCCTTTTCCAGTGGAAAGATGATAGTTATTTTAAATGGAGTCAGTGATTGTCTTGCTCAGCAATTCTTAAGGGAAAGCAGAGATGATGTACTTTGAAAACAGTCCGGTATCGGCCACAGCCAGGGAGTGGGAGAGAGTCAGCATTCTCAGAAGGCAATGAAAGTCAGTTATTCATTACCACCAAGACTTGACAGTACACTGAACACCCGACATTATATTTATGCTACATAAAATAATGTGATACAGTTTTTATGACCCAATTTAATCCAGTAGAGGGTATCGGTTTAATAAAGACAAGGTCAATAGAATTAAAATTATCCATAGATCTAAATAACAAAAGGCTAATAAAAAGAGAATTGAACTAATTTGACAGGAAATAGATAGCATTGTCATAAAATTTGTAAAATGGAGAGAAAGTGCCTCACTCTGAATTTGTGGGAGTTAGGGTGACAGGTGCCGAGATGTGTAAAAAGAAAAAAGAAAAAAAACAATGTAGTCTTTTCAGAATTCCCAGGCTAAGCACAAGTTCTCTTCATTTATTCAACCCACTGACAACAGAAAAGACTATCTGCTGTGAAAAACTTTAATGTTTCAACAACCATCCGACAAACAAGCAAACTTTTCTCTGGTTGTGTAAGAATTTTTCAGTGTTGAATTTTATTCCACGTTGGTACCTTGCTTCCCTTCTAGGTATCCATGGCAGTTGACTGGAAGTGGCTAATGTAAGTATAGAAATGTCAGCTCTAGCTGCTCTCCAGACCTACAGAGAGCTGTGGGCTTAGAGCTGAGTAAGACTTCACTGAGGAAGGGAAATGCACATGACATGTGGGTGGATTTCAATTTTGTATCACCCACCTGCTCCATGTTTATGAAACTTCCCCTAAGCGCCCACCTCAGGACTGGGTTCAGTAGGGACACAGAAAAGTCTATGACCTCGTCTCTGTCCTCAGAGAGTTCACAGTCCTTGGGGGGAAATGGAAGTTACTTGGATGTGTTGGCATTTCTTTTGAGGGTTTGGGGTTGAAGGTAAGTCTGTCTATAGGATTTTCTTATACATGTCCCTAGTACAAAGTCTGTGGTATTAGCCTTTCAGGTCTCTTTTTTCTCTATCCATCAATCAATTCCCTTGAATTACCCATCTTCCCTTTCAGCCACAGTGTAACTCTTGCTGCTAGATATAACATGTCCTCTAAGGAGCTAGTTTATTGGTGTTCAGGGTTGATACAGTTAAGTCGTGAGGATTGTAATCTTATCAGTAAGATTTCAGTGGATTTATCTGGGTGGTAACCTAAGCAGGTAGGATGTGACTCAAGAAGGTGGGGCACTAGGGGTATGGCCTTGGGGATTATTTAAGGTCCCTGATCGCCTTGCTTGCTGGCTTTCTGCCTCCTGCTTCCATGATGTGAGGAGCAGAGCCCATGTGCTCTCCCTCTCTCTGCTTCCTGCTGCTATGCCCTGAGCTTCAGACCCTGGCCTCACATGGGCTGAGTGCAGAATCTCCAGAAAACTGTGAGCAAATCAATCTTCCTTCCTCTAAGTTATGGAGTCGGTTGTCTTGGACTATAACAGAATGCTTACTGAGCCAGAAACTCTTGCTCAATCCAACCATCAGCTTCTGTTACTCTCCTCAGGGGTCCAGGGTGGACTTGGGAATCACGTATCTAACCCTACCAGACTATTGTCAAACCCTGGGCTCTTTGGTCTCTAGTCTCTAGAGTGGTGCAATGGCTAATTTTATGTGTCTACCTGTCTAGGCCACATTACTCAGTTATTTTATTCTAGATGTTTCTGTGAAGGCATTTTTAAAGATGAGATTTATATTTAAACCAGTTGAATTTGAATAAAGCAGATTACTCATCAGGATGTGTGCGGGGGCCTCACTCAGTCCTTAATAGGAAAATATTGACCTCCTCCAGAAGAAGAGAGAATCTGCCAGAAAACTGCCTTTGAATTCAAACTGCAACTTTTCCCCAGGTGTTCAGCCTGCTGGCCTAACCTGCAGATTTGGAACTTGCCTAGACTTCATAATTGCTGTACATGTATTTACTAATCCTATTTCCCTGGGAAACCTAGACTAATACAAGTGGTGTTCAATCCTTGCTCCTCAGAGTTCCAGGACTTCCCTGAGCATCAGGGAATCCTGCAGGGATGGAGGAGAAAGAAGGCTGGGTTACCTGGGTCAGGCCCTCTCCCTGCTAAAATTAGACTAGCTTCACTTCTGTCTGTCTTATACATTAATGCTACATGGACACTATTAAATCAATGTGAGTCACAGGAAGGATGGAAACGGAAATGTGACCACTGGATTTGACTATTAAAGAGTCTTTGGTGCATTTAGCTTGGCTTCAGAAGAGTGCTGGGGGCAGAAAGTCAGGCTTAAATCAGTTGCTAGGAAGTGAAAGTGGGAAGCATAAACTAGGATGAATGTAAGAAAGTGGATTGGAGCAAGACATAAAATATAGAGAGTGGTTCCTTTGAGAATTCATGAGTTTGAGGACAGAGAAGATATCCCCAAATTGGGAAGGATCTACTGAAAGTATAGGAGGAAAGGATGGTTGATGGCATGTCCCCAGGAGGTGGGTGGGGAGGGAGCCAAGAGCCCTCCCTGGTTGCATGTACTCAGACGAGTCACTGACCCTCTAGAGCCTCCATGTCTTCATCTACAAACTGGAGATCACAGCGTCCACTTTACTGACTCGTAAGAATTAACTGAGATGCAGGGTGTAAAAACCAGATAGCATAGGGCCTGGTACATAGGTGGCACACCTTTATACTTTTCTATGGGCACAGGCCTTTTTCTAAGTTGAGATCAGGTATTTCAACAAAACCTAATAAGATTTAGTGGCAATAGCTTCAACATATGCAAAATTAATCTTAACTGGGGTCCTGTGCATTGAAAACCCTAGCCTTCATGAAACCAGCTCTGTACCAAGACCAGCCCTTTCCTTGACTTCCACCTACCACCTGTTACAGGCTCAGGCGGTATCTTCCCACAGAAACATACATGCCTGCAGCCATTCCCTATGTTCAAACTCAGGCCTCCAACACCCTTGGAACCCAGAGGGTGGGAGTGTGAGAAAGCCCATACCTGCTTCACTTCCATTATCCTCTCTGTCCTGATCCTCACCCCATCCCCCTTCCCCACTGGGACAGCTATTACTTAAATAAACAGTGGTTTGACTTCTCCATGTATCAAAATTTGAAAATAGGAAGGATTTTATCTTTGCCTAACCACATTGCTGCCTTGAAGTGTTTTCCTTTCCCAAATAAAAAATTAGTCTTGCCTCAAAGATGATGTATTAAGTTTCCTTTTGCTGGTGTAACAGATGACCACAACTTGGTAGCTTCGGGCAACATAAATTTATTACTTGATAGTTCTAGAGGTCAGAATTCTTAAATGGGTCTCACTAGAAATGAAGTTAAGGTGTTGGCAGATCTGTGTTCCTTTTGGAGTCTCTCAGAGAGAATTTGTCTCCTTGCTTTTTCCAGCTTCTAGAAGCCACCTGTATTCCTTGGCCTGTGGCTTCCTTCCATCTTCAAAACCAGCCATGGCCCATTGAGTGTCTCTTGTCTCTGACTGTTCTGCCTCCCTCTTTACCTGGAAAGGACTCTTGAGATTATTTTGAATCTGCTCAGAAAATCCACAAGGTTCTCCCTATCTTAAGGTCTTAGCACTTTAGCAAACTTGCTTTTACTGTAGACGGTAACATGTTCACAGCTTATTGGGCTTAGGACTTGGCCTCTTTCGATGCTCTGTGTGTAAGTGACATTGATTTGCCAGTCACAGATGAGTTCTCCCTTACTACTTGAGTAAGAGGAAAAACCTTTGATAACTTCAAGATAGCGATGGTTCTGAGTACATGCATAACTAACTTGTAGTTAGAGACATTTTTTGTTGCTGTAATTCTTCATGCAAAGAGCCCTATATTTGTTTGGAAGAAGTAAGGCAGTAAGGGATGTGGGGGAAGTGGGAGTAGAATGGAGGCGGATGGGACAGTGAGTCCTTTAGAACATTTTAAAGCAGCAAAGATGGTCACTGTAGTGTGTTCTAGGGGTGGTGGAACCCATTAGTTGGAGGACTCGTTTGTTTTGTTTTGTTTTTTGATATTAGAAGTTGAACCCAGAAGAATTCTACCTCCAAGCCACACTCCCAACCCTATTTTATTTTGAAGTAGTGTCTTGCTAGGTTGCTGAAGAAACTCACTAAGCTGCTAAGGCCAGCTGAAGAAACTCACTAAGTTACTGAGGCTGGCCTTGAACCTGTGATCGCCCTGTCTCAGTCTCCCAAGTACGGAGGCTACAAGCATGTACCACCAGGCCCAGCTGGACTCTTTGTTTTAAGGGGGAAATAGAGTTAGCATATAAACTTGAGAATAGAAATAAGAGAAAGAAAGCTGAGATTCTCAAAAGGAAATTCAAGATGAAAGAATCCAAGAACTGATGGGAAAGGAAGAAAGAAAACAACCCAGCTAAATCAAAGAAACAAACACTAGTATATACAACTGCAGGCCCAAATGGATAATGGACATGTGAGACGTGGGGACTACCTAATCATTTGGGAATCACTGAGAAAAGCCATATTGTTCACTAATATCATGAGGGAGGCAGATGTAGGAAGAGATGCTAAAAGGTACTGAATTCTACACAAGGGCTGATGCATGGTACAGGATACAGGGGCAGGAGAGCAGTTACACTGGTTGCAATTGACATGGAAGTTAACTGTAGTTCCTCTCCTTATAATTAGCTCCTAACTCTTTTTCTTTTCTACATGAGTAATCCCACATCACCTGGCTTCTGTCACTTCTCCAATGCCTGCACCCCCCCCCACTCTCCCCACTCTAAACTGGCTACCATCTTCTTTAAATTCCTTGAAGACACGAAGATGGTCCTAGTTTTTGTTTATTTATTTTCATGTCTATCACTCCAACTGGTTTGCAAACTCAATAAAGCCATGCATATTTTTTCATTCCACATAATCAGTGCCTGACATTGAGCCTGATACACAGAGGGCATGTGGTATTTGTTGAGTGATGAATGATTCATCTCTGACCCATTCTCCTTCATTTCATTTTTCAGCTTGTGTCTGAGTCCCAGTTAGTACTTTCTTCACTCATTTCTGACATTACCTCTTCTTTTTCAAACCTGTGACTTTTTCCCTAAAGGGGGTACTAAAAATAATGAGATAGATCACCTCACAGTGAACACACATGCATATCATGGTAGGGCAGGCCCTGGCAATAAGCCCCACATCATATGAGAGGAAACACAAGGTACCAAGCAGGAAGATGAAGTCCAGTGCTTGGATCTCATGGTCCAGGTAGGTAATATGTCCATGTGACACTGTACAAGATGGAACAGGTGGGTGTTCTGGCAGGTGTTAGGAACAATGAAATATTGGCAGGGAGGCAGATATCTGGGATACTGGAGGTTTGAAGCTGAAACTAGAGCATGTGTGTCTTCCTGTGTGTGGACATATGCATGTTCACATTCATCTACATAAGAAAAAAGAATTGGATCCAATGGAGAGAGGGTCACACACAAAGGATAGCAGTGGCACCAAAAGTGGCACTAAAAGTGGCTCCCTGAAGGGTAAGATGGGCCTCTGAGTTTGCAGATAGGCATCGAGTGCTTCTCAGTACACAATAGGTGTGTTTGCTGTAAAGGAGAAGCCAGGCAGATCCATCCTACACAAGAGTGTGATTCCGCCTCAATTTTGGACTATGAAACACATTTTGTTTATTTCCATTCTTGTTCGACCCACACGATGTACTTAGATGCACTTAACAAAGCACTGATCCAACCCTGTCATTTTTGCAAAACTTTCCATGGTTCCCTCCTTCTGGCAAAAGTGTAAACTTCTCACTCTGGCATTTAAAGCCCGATCAAGACCCACTCTTTCTTGCCACTTTAACAGATTTCTCAGTGTCTGTAATATGTGTTGTCCTTTCCTGCCTTTATGCCTTTCCTTTGGCTGTTTTTTTTTTTTTTAAGACCTCTATTTTCACCCCTGAAAAATTAGGTTGGTGCTATAGGGAAAGACCTATCTGGGCTTCAACTTTGGTTCTGTTAGTTAGGGTTTTGGGCAAGCTGTCCAACTCCCAGGGCCTCACTCTACTCTTCAGTTAAATGGATTCAGTTAAATGTTCTGAGGATTAAATGTGATGTCACTTGCGTCTGGCACAAAGTTGATAGACTCCAAACTGTTGGCATGCCATTCTTCATACCCATCTCAGTCGACATCTTCTTTAGGCACCTCTCAACAATGTGCAATCTTGTTTCCCCTCCACCCCCACAGACACTTGTTGGAACCTCTCTTGGCATTTGCACTCTTTGCATTTTATTTAGAATGTCTGTGTTCATATTCCAGCTGCCTCGTTAGGTTTGAAGCTCTTGCAGGCAAAGCCGGAGTTGTCTTCATCTCAGCAGCCTCTGCAGAAGGTGCTACAAATCTGGCACAGTGACATGCAGCTGTGCTCAAAGTATTTTTTTTTTTTTTTTTTTTTTTTTTTGCGGTACTAGGGATTGAACTCAGGGGCGTTCTACCTCCGAGCTACACCCCCAGCCCTATTTTTTATTCTTTATTTTGAAACCGGGTCTCACTAAGTTGTGGAGTGCCTCACTAGGTAGCTGAGGCTGGCCGTGAACCCGGATCCTCCGGTCTCAGCCTCCCGAATGCTGGGATTACAAGCGTGCGCCACCACGCCCAGCTTTGCTCAAAGTATTTAATAAACATTTGTTGAATTTAATGGAAGTGTCTAAAGCAATCTGATCCTATTGTCATTCAGAGAAATATCAGCCTTAAGAGTCATGGCCATCCGTGGCTATCATGTATTATTCACGACCTCCCCCACCCCCTCTTAGTGTTCTTGTTTCCTGGTCTACTATTGGAGGAGGCAGGTCAGTGGTGAGGGCTGGACACATTCAAATTTCAGAAGCTCTAATTTCTTTATCAGCATGTCTGTCCTAACCCTCGTGAGGCGAGCTCAGCATTGCTAACCATAGAACGGAGGTTCTTGTCATTCTTTCATAGAAACTCTAGCAGGAATATTGGTCTTCCAATGCAATGCCAGTTCAACACATATTATTTGCTCTTTTCACATTTTTAGTATTTCATAAAAGTAAAATTCGAGCACTAAGTGAAGACCCAGAGGGAATAAATTGTTTTGTGAAAGAAGACATACATTTGGCATTAAAAGATGGGCAAGGAGGTACAGAAAATTTAGCTATGGCAGCAATTGGATACTCTGTGAGAAGACATGCAGAGTCTTCCTTTATTTTCATTTTCTTACTTGATAAAAAGCTTGAGGTTTTTTGGCTGCCACAGAGTAGGTAAGCCTGTGATATTTATGTAGCTGATTTCATGTACTCTGACAGTTGCCTCACAATCCTGACAGTTAAAATCCATCTCCCGTCGCCCATCACACTGAGATGTTGACGTTATGCTGGTGTGTTCTGGAAGCATCCTTAAGCTACACTCAAGAGAATCAAGGATTTTCAGTCTTTTTAGAATTTAAAGCATACTTACTTTGAATTGATTTACTTACAAAATGATCTGTTTCTGGAAGGACTGAATAATCAATGAGAGACCATTTCCAGTTGAGTCGCAAGAAAACCCAGCCTCTTTCCTTGCACTTATCATTCTTGCCAAATTTCTATCAGGCCTCCCCCCGTGGAGGCACCAGATCTTTGCAGATGCCGATCCTTCTGCTTGGGATGTTTTCTGTCCCATGTCCTTCCATGAGACAAGGGCATCTTGAGTTAAGATCAAATATTGTTTTGTTGTTGTTGTTGTTTGTTTTTTTCAGTCTCAGGCAGAGTGAATCGCTTCCTGTTTTTGTTCCTACATAACATGATGTACTTTTCTCTAGTACTGCTTTTTATATTGCTGCAATTATTTGTTTATATGCCTGTCTCTTTTTCTAGATTGCGAATCCTTTAGTGACAGAGATGATTTTCTTTTCTGAGACCATTTTCTGGCTTCTCTTTGTATCCCGTGACCTGCATGAAAATGAAAACAAAACAAAACCCACCATCCAATCTCAAGGAATTGGCAGTTATGAATACCAACAACAGAGGAGCTTAAAATTCTGCTCTACAATGATTAGAATCATAAGAAATTGAGAAAAAGTAAGATGGTTGCCGTTGATGATTATAATGGTGAAATGCAAGACAGATACAATAAAAAATTACATCATATCTGAAAACAAGATGTGCAGAGATTCTGAGGTGTTTTATACTCCACTATTAATCCTGCTGGACTTTATAAAGACAAGAAATAAACATCTAATGCTAAGTAACTACTTCCCCTTCCACTTTGCTAGCATTTACTTTTAGTTCTCTTAGAGACCATCCTTTTTCATTTAGGTTATTTTTATTTAATTTCAAAATAGGTAGTTGAAATAAAAGTAATATTTTATTTAAAATAGTTGATTTCACTGCTCATTATTTATACATTTTAGTAGCTAATATTTCTCCTTCTAATACTCTTTATCATTCTAGTAATGCCTTCCACAGATTTTAACAGAAATATTTATTTGAGTTGTAATACTCATCTCCTATCACTCATTTTTGTTTAAAAATTCTGAAAGTAGAATTCATTGTCTTTTGACACTGCATGTTGTAGTAGAGAAAGGTGGACACATCCTGGTTTGGGCCCATTGTAATTATTTTTAGGTACTGTATCTTGAGGAGGTAAATGCATAGCTAGGGAGAGGTTGATGGATAATGCAAAATACATATGTCCCCATCAATCTTATTCCCCAGGCAGCTGGTACTTACCCCCACTTACTACAGGTAATAATGATTACTATATTTAGCTAGTAGATATTACTACTGGAAGAATATTCTTATGCATTAACAAGTAAACCTAAGTATATGTTCTTATAAATGGGCAGGAGGGGAAAGAATGAAAATAAATACTTTAATTTGGTTGTAATGAAAGCCAAGTACAAACAGCACAAAAAGAGGTAGATTACCTAATTTAAGGCTAATGACTAATGAGGAAATATGAGAGAAGTAAGAAAATCCAGAAAGGTCCTATCGCCTTATCTGGCATAAAAGAAATTGTAAAGTGATGCTGGACTAGGTAGATATAAACTGATGGTTATAGTACACATGTTTTTATGGATGGTCTGAAGTAAATGATGAGTAATGTTAAAACAGTATTTACTTTCTGGATAATACTAGAACAACAACAAAAAAAGGAATTAATGCTGTACATATATCAAAAAGCCATAATAGAAAAGGTACCTCAAGGAAAAATAATGTTTAAAAGCATAAAGCAGGATGACAGATTCAGTATTGTGATGATGATTGTGTTACCCACATTGAAATAGTGGTTTAATAAATTATGGTTTATTGGTCCTTTGGAAGGTGGGAAAGATATAAGAAGTCATCATTGTAAGGACTGGGTGATGAAAAAAAGCCTTGAAGATGTAAAGTTAAGTGAAAAGCTAATGTGTTCACTAGAATTGCAGCTATAAAATAAACCCATGGACAGGTAGAGGGCCATGTGGCAGGCTGTAAGTGTTGGGATTATAGGATTTTTCTGTTGCTATTTTTCTTAATTAAAATTTTCTTCAGTTTAGTTTTTATATTGATTTTACCCTTATCAAATAAAAGTGATAATAACAATGATTATAATCAATTCAATCATCCCAATGTGTAAAAATCTCTCCTACTGCCCTGCTTTCTAATCTTCCTGAGGTTATCAATGTTGGCAACCTGCTGCACACTCTACATAATTTCCTTTATTCTAAAATTAAAAACATGTATGTTACAGTTAGATGGAAAATGTCCTCAAAAGAGCTCATTTATTAATGTTTTGGAGCTGATATAGCTGAGTCATGAGGGTTGTAATCCCAAGTGGATAAATCCATTGTAATGGATTCACCTGGGTGGTACCTGGTAGGCCAGTAGGGTGGCTGGAGGAGGTGTACCCTGGGGTGCAGCTTTGGAGATTATAAATATGGTTGCTCCTCCCCTAGTTCGCTCTCTTGCTTCTGACCTGTGTGCTATGAGGAGCACTGCCCATGTGCTCCCCCTTTCTCTGCTTTCTGCTGCCATGTCCTGAGATACACAGTCCCTGGCCTTACATGGACTAAAACCATAAGAAAATAAATCTTCCTTCCTCTAACTCATATTGTCAATATTTAGATTGTAGCTGCAAGAATGGTTATGCATACAACATACTTAGGATTTTTTTGTTGATATTGGTGATTGTTTTCATAGAAATGGAATTGTATTGTGACTGTAACTCTAGAGATTGCTTTTCTCATTTAACAACCTATCAAAGAAAATATAGGCCTATTTCAATATTTTTAATAACTGTGTAATAGTTCATAGCATGGATATATCACAATTAAGTCAAGAACATGCCTTATTGCTTGATATTGAGGTTCTTTCAAGGCTTTCATTTTCATAAACAATGACACAATACATACCCTGATACATATATCCTTATGTGTAGGATATACAGATTTCCTTATGTATAGGTTTTTAAAAAATTATTATTACTATTTTTTTTGCGGTACTGGGGATTGAACTCAGGGGCATTCTACCTCTGAGGTATACTCTGAGCCCTATTTTTTATTCTTTATTTGGAAACAGGGTCTCACTAAGTTGCAGAGGGCCTCACTAGGTAGCCGAGGCTGCTTGCAAACGTGGATCCTCCTGTCTCAGCCTTCCAAGTACTGGGATTACAAGTGTGTGCCACCATGCCCAGCTTAGGTTTTATTTCTATTAGATTCTTCAAAGTAGGATTTCTGGAAAGTTGATTGTATTGCCAACCTCCACCCTTCCCCAAAAAAAGGTCTTGGAGAAAAAAAGTGAGTTTGTTGTTTTGTTTTGCTTTTGGTTTTGGTAAATCTAAGTACATTTATTTTGGCATTAATTATCTGAGATCATTCTCTGCAGGATTGAAAGTGAGAGTTTGAAGTTGGTTTCTTATAGGTCCCATCATATACAATCTACATAAGATTTTAGATCAGAATATGGGAAACATATATATTTCTAGAGAGAAAAGATGGGTAATAGAAAGATGGATAATCAAAGAGATGATTAGTGTCAAAGGAGGAGAGACTAAAGAAAGAGGTGGCTGGCGGTAAATGCTGTAGAGAAGCAAAGGCGACGCATCCCTTTTATTGATGAAGGAAGGGCTCTTCACAGGACTTCTGTGTCTCTGTCCTGTGTCAAGGGTAAAATGGCACGTTTGATGCTAGACGTGGCCATGTAACTTGTCTTTAGTGAATTTAACACGCGGAAGTCCATGCATCCCTGTAAAATTGAAGACTTGAAGAACAGGTTCTCAGTTTTCCATTGCTTTCCCCCTGTCATGGTGATGGGGGCTTTGTAAACTAGAGTCTGTCTGTGAGAATGACATAGGATAGAGTCCCCTTACCTCCCAGCCAATGTGGGATGGACCCATTAGCATAAGTGAGATATTAGCCTTGTTTTAAGTCACTAAGATTTTAGGGTCAGCCAAGCATGGGGGCACACACTGTAATCCCAGTACTTAGGAAGCTGAGACAGAAGTGTCACAACTTAGTGAGACCCTCTTTCAAAAAAAAAAAAAGGGCTACGGGTGTAGTTTGGAAGGGTGTAGTAGTAGGTTCAATCCCACTGGGGATTGAAACACAACTTTGTGGGTTGAATCCCCAGTACCAAAACAAACAAACAAACTAGAAATAAAAGATTTTAGGGTCATTTGTTATAGCATAACTTATCCCATCCTGATAAAGTCACCCAGAAAATAGGTTTCACTGAGATAATGGAGTTGGGTCACAGGGGTGAAGACTGTGAAGACCGTTAGATTGTAGCCCAGGGAGTCAGAATGTGTGTGCAGTGAGGAAGTGTAAGTACCAAGTGTTGAATTCCTTTCAAGGTTGCTGAGGGGCTATTAGAACCCAATTCTGCCAATTAGTTAAATAAATGTCCTTTGGGGGAATCTAGGAATAACTCTGGAACACTTTTAAAATAAATGTAGAAAAAATTAGCTGCATAAATAACGACAAAATCAAGACATACGTTATAGACTTCTTTATGTATAGATTAAGATCCATCAGTTTTTATGCATCTCAATGTATACTGAAGATGTAAGAATATCACACAGTAAATTCCTTTGTGTCTTCTTGATAAAGTTGTGTTTCTCGGTGAAATGCATTTCTTTTTATTATCTTTTGAGAATGATGTCAACATCTCTATATGCCCTTGTTCTCTCCTCTCCTCATTGTCTTGACTGCCAGGAAGGTCAAATCTGTGTCTAAGTGGAAGAGTTCCTCTCTGTAGAGGTGGTTTCATGCAGTTCTCTCCTTTTAGTGTCTAGCTATGGAGCAGATATTTGGTCTGTGAATAAGAATCTAGAGAATTTAGAGAGCCCAGGGTGGTTGAAGGTAGCGAAGACTCTGTGACCAACTGGCCAAGAAGTGGGGATATTTTATAACTGGAAAAGACCCATCAGAAATACTAGGGGAGCTTGGAGTGCATGGGAGTGCACATCTGTAATCCCACTACT
Source organism: Graphiurus murinus (assembly GCA_004027655.1). Lineage (NCBI taxonomy): Eukaryota > Metazoa > Chordata > Mammalia > Rodentia > Gliridae > Graphiurus > Graphiurus murinus. The sequence continues at coordinate 18,469 of PVLC010011670.1, read as the reverse complement.
TGGGAGGCTGAGACAGGAGGATAGCAGCAATTTAGCAACTTAGTGAGACCCTCCCTGTTTCAAAATAAATATGGCATTCAGAGGTAGAATGCCCCTGGGTTCAATTCTCAGTACCACCAAAAAGAAAAGAATAAAATAAAAGAAATACGAGGGGAGCAAAAGACTAGAGGGAGAGATGGGGACATATAGAGAGTATTTGTGTTTATTTCATTGAAGGTGGCCTTAAAACCAATAATCACAAAACCAGCAAAATCCAGCAATACCTTGAGAATCATTCAACAACAGTCAGATCATCTAAAGACAGAAAATAAAGTTGGCGGGCTGCTGGTATAGCATGTGTGAAGCCCTGAGTTTGGTCCCTGGCACCATGGAAACAAAATAGAACAAATAAAAGCAAAACAAGTAAGGGCCTGGCTCCCAGGGAGATAAGACCAATACTGTGTACCATACAAGGTCAGAGTTTATGAAACTCTGGGCCACATGCTTTTAGTGGATTGCAAAACTGATTTAGAGCATTTTAACCAAAGCTTTAAAAAATAAAAGAAAATGCAGCAGAGAACATCAGCATGTGTTTTATATTGTAAAGGTTGTTTTCTGCTTGTTTTTTTCTGGTACTAGGGATTAAACCCAGGGGTGCTCTGCCACCAAGCCATCTCCCTAGCCCTTTATATTTTTTATTTTGAGACAGGGTCTTGCTAAATTGCCCAGATTGGCCTCAAACTGGTGATTCTTCCTGCCTAGGCACCATGTAAGAATTGAGCCACCATGTCCTGCTCAATTTTGTTTTATAATAAAACTTGTTTCTCTCTGTGTATTTGCTTGGTTGTGATTAAGAATGTATTTCTTACTGTGTGTTCTGGGTAAAGAAAAAAAAAAAAACTTAAAAGCTCTGAGTCTAGAAAAAAAAAAAAACTTAAAAACTCAAGCAGGGACCTTGAGTTTGTTCTGTGATGACAGGAGCAGATCAGTAACATCAAGACACCAAAATTGCAAGATACTGCAAGACATACATAAAGTGGACATTGCAGAGGTAGGAATGCCTTATGAATCTCAAGCCAGGGCTGGTGCCACTGATTTGGAGACAGAACTGCCCAAGCGTGCAGACAATAGGGGACAGCTTAAACAAGTGTGCGGCATTGGCATAGCTGAACATAGTTTGTTAGAGTCAATAAATGTTTAAATTGGTATACTGTGTCAGTAGCAATTTGTATTAAATCTCTCTCCTTGATCTCGGATCAATTTCCTCCTGCATAATAAGCCAGCGGGATAATCTGAAGGTCAGCACCAAAGGACCAGTGCAGAACAGAGGAGTGTGAGGTGAGAAGAGTAGCACTGAGCTGAGAAGAGCAAATTTGGAAGCCTGGTGAAGCAGAAGCAGCTCAGGCACTGGGGCTGCTTATGGAGACCCTGGACAACATGAAGATGTCCAAGACCCATTATAAATGGTTCTGATGCTCAGCTTGAGTGCAAACTTGACAGATTAAAGATGTCACCAATACCGTTCCCTTTGTTACATGACTTTTTGGCTCTATTACTTTATTTTGCAATGGTAACATCTTTGACCCTTTCACTAAAAACCACTTCGAGTCCTTTTCCTAAACTAATAGTATGCAAATGATAAATAAGCAAATGAAGATTGGTGAGATTAGCTCACTTTATTTTATGTTGTATCCTCTTATTTCTGTTACTCCCTGGCAAATTTCTAGGCTGTAGTTGTTTTTCCTATCAATGGAAGTTTTACAGAACGTCTGACATGCCAACAGCGATTACTATAGTTGGGATGCACAGGTACTTCAAAGTGCCACAGTTGTTCCTCTGATATCATTATCTTCTATATCCTTTAAAAATTTTCCTTGCAGGCATAATTATCTGACTTCTGAAGACGGTTCTAGCCACAGAAACAGAATTGTAGCCGTATAGAGATTTCCCCCCCTCTATTTTCAACACTGTGTCTGGCATGCTGCAAATATCATATCGTCATTCAGACTAAAATTGTAATTCCGGGTGTGTGCAATGTCACTGCGGTTAAGTTGCCGATATAGAAGAATTCTGTTCAGGTTATTGTCAGTGATAGAGAGCAACGCATGTGGTTGTTTGAACATTTATCTTTTCCTCTTTGTTGTCAGGAAGATTATAAGGAGGAAAAGATCTTCATTAGGATAGCAGCATATTTTATTTAACCTAACACTGTTTAATAAATGGAAACACATTTAAGGCAAGATACAGTACAGAGCAAGATTTGTGTTTTTTCAATAGGTTTTATTTTTCTGGAGCAGTTTTAGGATCACAGAAAACTGAAACAGGAGAAAAGTATTTTTTTAAAGACTCAAATCTTTACTAAAAATTATTAGCCTTTGTCTCAAGGTACCTTGCTTTCGTCAGTACTTAACTATGCTCGTTTTTGTTTACTTCGTCATTTATTTGCTACGTGCAGAGAAGGGTGGTCTGTGAAGCTTTGCCCTTTCGCCTTTCCCAGTCTCCAACAATATGGCCCCCACTTCTGCTTCAGTCTTCATATTGATTGCTTATCTTGGCTCTGGTTAGTTCTAAAACTGTTTTTCCCCCCACCATATCACACTGCTAATTTCATAAAGGACCTAGGTTCAATCACCTTATGAGCATTTAAAGCCTACCGGATACATGAATATCCACATTCATAGTAGCACAATTCACAACAGCCAAATTATGGACCCAGCCCAGATGTCCATCAACAGAAGAATGGGTCACAAAACTGTGGTATATACACACAGTGGAATTTTACTCACTCATAAAGAAGAACAAGCTGAGCGTGGTGGCACATGCCTGTAATCTCAGCATTTGGGAGGCTGAGACCGGAGGATCCGGATTCGAGGCCAGCCTCAGCTACCTAGTGAGGCTCTCCACATCTTAGTGAGACCCTGTTTCAAAATAAAGAATAAAAAATAGGGCTGGGGGTGTAAAATTATGTCATTTTCAGAAAAATAGATGGAACTCAAGAATATTATGCTAAGCAAGATTAGCCAGTCTCAAAAAGACAAATAATTGTTTGTTTTCTCATATGTGGAAACTAGATAGAAATTGAGAAATAAGGGTAACATAAAGTAGAAAAGTAGAGATTTCAATGGAGTGATAGAGGGGGGTCTGAGGAAGGAAAGGGGGGTGGAGATGTAAGGAGTGTAACAGTTGTAATAATGCCATCTATGTACAAAATTACTCATTTCAAGGAGAGGGATGGGACCTGGAGGAGAGTGTTCCAAGAGCTGTGGCATGTATGTTTCCATCACTCTATACCCCAGTATGATGTGGAATTATAATGTACCAAATAAAAAAAAACAACCACAACCGCCCCCACTAACACCACCACCACCAACAAAAAAGCTAAACCAAAATAAAATTTAAATCCAAAATAGATTTTTAGGAAAATCAAATATCTATCTTAATAGAAATATACAAAATGCCTAGGAAAATAAGAAGGCAAATGCTCTTCCTGTCTATTCATATCTCTGTTCCCTCCAAAATTTTTTTCTTAAAGGGAAGTTTAGGTTTGGAATTTGGAGGTAGCAGGAGTGAACTTTAAGGGTTACATGGTTTACATGTGGGCTGGGATTCCCCATCACCACTTCTTTGGTTGACTGGAAAAATTAAATATGCTGTGTGTCCTGTAGACAACCAGGTGTACACGACTTCTCATTGCTTTGAACAGTTCCAGATTCTTAGTAATTTGAGTTTATCTCAAAAATTACTGAACTGCATGGCAAGAAATTAAACTAAAAATTACATTCATCCATCACCTTTTATGAGCCATGAAAAACTACATGGGGAATAAATCTTTGCAAGCAAGACAGTTTCTGTTCTAAGTGGTTCTTCTCACTTCAGATGCATTAATATTCAAAACCATAACCTGTCGCGTGCTCAGCTTTGCGTGAGAAGGAGAACAAATCAATCCCCTCCTTCTGTTTACCGTGTTGATTAACACTGTTCTTGTCTGTGCCTAGGGTAGCAGGCGGTATGGCTGCTTCTCTCTTAAAGGAGTAGGTGCTCAGGAAACCAAAACCAAGGGAGGGAATCGTGCTTACCATGAGCTGGCTGTGGGTCACGCTCAGTCCTCCCAGCAATTCCAATAGGGTTTGATTTCCCCCACTTTCCAGTGGAAGAAAGTAAAACTCAGGGAGCCTGTGGAGCGCTGGCAAGCTGACACAGCCAGTTAGCACGAACTAGGTCTGAATCCAGCCCAGTTCAACCCCAAAGGCCTTTCGGATTCCTCCCTGACACCCTTCACTAAGCAATCAAAGGAAGCGAGAAAAAGGATGCCTCCAGCAACCAGAGCCCTTGCTGTGTCTACAGAGCTGGGAGTGGGGAATTCTGCCTATCTGCCATTCCTAGAGACAGCTCCTTCCCTCTGCTCACGCTTCGCCCAGAAGATGCAGTGTGCTGCTCACTCTGTGTGCCATCACTCGAGAGGTAGGTGGGGAGCTGCCATGCCTGACTCATGCCATGTGCCCCCACAGCCCTCAAGGGGGATAGAGTTCTCCCACCTCAGCTGCATCCTAAGGAATGCATCCTGGCCTGCGTGGCACCATTGTTCCCTTGATACCTGCCAGTAGGTCACCTCCCCAACCTGCACATAACCAGTAAAGTCAGAATCAACATCTTTCAAGCAGAAGCCCACCCTGTCTACCCTTTGCAAAAGTTAAGCTGCAGTTTCCCAGGCTGGTGACTGGTGATGGGGCACGGTGGTCTTGCCAGCTCTTTCCTGCTCTCTGCTTGGACCCTAGGCACTGGTTTGGTGCCCAGGAATAAACCAGGGAGCAGTTCCTCCCTTCAGTTTCCTGAGTCCAGGGCTGCTGAAGCAGTGAACTCAGTTGGCACCTGTACTTTCATGGCAGAGAAAAATCGCAAACCTTTTTTCCATAATCAAGATGCTGTACGCCTCAAGATGGTGGTGCATGCCTATAATCCCAGTACTTGGGAGGCTGAGACAGGAGGATCACAGGTTCCAGGTCAGCCTCAGCAACTTAGTGAGACCCTCAGCAACTCAAGAAGACCCTGTTTCAAAATAAAAAAATAAAAAGTGTTAGGGGTGTAATTTAGAGGTGGAATGCCCCTGGGTTCAACCCCCAATCTGTTTGTGTCTGTCTGTCTGTATGTCTCTCTCTCACACACACACACACACACACACACACACACACCCTCTTTATGAACAATTCCAACTGTTTCTGTCTTCCAGGCCCATCACAGAGAAGACAGGATGCTTGGACACCGATGACCCCAGCAGTCCAGCAGACCCTTGCTTTGTGATACCCTGTGAAGTTTATGTAGATAACAGAACACTGTGAATGGCATTTTATCTCTCCCCACAGCCCAGCACCCCCTGCGGGAGTCACACTCCTCACTCTGTGGTCTCTGAACATCCCCGTGTCCTCAGGCCCTGTGTGCCTCCTGTTCCCATCTCGCCATCCAGCTTCCTCGCCGCTGCCCAGAAACAGCTAAGCCTTGCTGGAGAAAAACACCACATACCTGGGCCAAATGGCACCCCAGCCTGCATGCTTGAGCGTTAGCTGGGATCTCGACACAGCTTGGCCGTGCTCAGTGTCCTCTCTAGGACATTCCCCATCGTGTCTGCACCCTCACAGCCTGCAGCTCCCTCCCTGTCCCTAGGGTCACTCCTCACTCCTGTCCCCCCTCTTCCACTTGTGATTCCTGCAGAGACTTCTCAGAGAATGACCCCGAGTCCCTTGAGAGCAGGGGCCATGTTTTGCTTGCATGTGTGGTAGTAATGTGTGTTGAATAAATGATTGAAATGAGAAAATAGTATAAAGCAGTTTGATCTGAACCCCCGCCCCCCTCAGAGTCAATCCTCATGAATCTTTTTTTTTTTTACCCTTAGGCAGTACTGAGGATTGAGCCCAGAGGCGCTCCACTACTAAGCTACATCCCCAGCCCTTTAAATTTTATTTTGAGAGAGGGCCTTGCTAAGTTGTCCAAGCTGGTCTCAAACTTGTGATTCTCCAGTCTCGGCCTTCGAAGGCACTGGGATTACAGGTGTGTGCCACCGTGCCTAGCACTTCTCATGAATCTTAATCAAGGGGGAAGAAAGGAGACTAACCTAAATTGAGCACTTAACTATTTTTAAGCCCCGTGATCAGCATTTTCTCACATATTATATCATGTAATCCTTCCCCAAGTCTGTGAAGCAGGTAATGTTACTTCCATTCTATATGCACAGAAAAGTAAGTGGTCCAGATTCACCTAATTCCACAGCTCATTCACTTTTCCACGCATTTGTTATCTGTCTCTCCACCTGCTTTTCCTATTTATCTCTTCTAATTCCTTAATAACTGGGGGAATTTACTAACAGCTGGCGTTAGAACAAGCAGCCTTTGAGGCAGCTCTTAGATGGTGAAGGAGAAAGGTCTCCCAAACTTTACAACTCATTGATCATACCCGGCAAAGCAGGCGGGAAGGAGCTGCACCCAAGCAGCAGTTCAGATGTTTGATTTTGATCACAAGTGACAAAAACCCAATTTAAGACAGAGAGGGGGATAAAGGCAATTGGTGTATCAAGTACCTAGGAAATCCTGGGCATAGCTGTTGAATATTTGGGAATAGAGTTCACATAGTATCACCAGCAGAATGACATTCTCCTGTCTGTCTAGGTTTGGCTCTCTGTGGTGGCTTTACCATAAGGCAGGGTGCTTTATGTGGTACCCAGACTCACCATCTCTAGGCTGGGAAACCCACATCCACTGACAGAGCATTTCATCTTCAAGACAAGGGTCAGAGTAGAATGTAACACATAGGGTGGTTGTGAGAGTTGAGATAAAACTTTCTACTGGCATGTCATCATCAACATCAAGTTGTCAGTAGATGTCTTATCATCATCATCATCATTGTAATTGTTAATAAGATCCTAGAAGAAGTTAGTATAACCTTATATAAAAGTTTAGGAAATGGTGCCACAGAATCAGTAAAAACTAATGTTATACTGGATACTTTTTTTTTTTTGGTAGTGATGATGGTGGTACTGGGGATTGAACCCAGTGGCATTCTACCTCCGAGATACATCCCCAGCCCTTTTTACTTTTTGTTTTGAAACAGGTCTCACTAGGTTGCTGAGAGTCTCCCTAACTTGCTGAGGCTATCCCCAAGCCTGTGATCCTCCTGTCTCAGCTTCCCAAGTACTGGAATTACAGGTATATGTCACCACACCTGGCACATGGGATAAAATTAATAAGATCAATAACTTCAAGACAATTTCTATATAGCAATAACCAAACTAATATCTTTATGTGAATTAAACATTATATACATATGTTTTGGAAATAGTGCCTGCCCCATATTTAAGATATTCCCAAGAATGTGTGTGTGTGTGTGTGTGTGTGTGTGTGTGTGTGTGTGTGTGTGTGTGTCTATTTCCAGGGAAGAAGGTTGATGCCAACCCTGGACTATTCCATGAAGCAAACTACCTGAGGGAATTGATGAAGACTGCCACAGATGTTTCCCTTTGGCAACTAACGTCTATTGAGCACCAACTGATTCACAACCTCTGAGAGTGGAACCCCAAACCCACACTTTTTTTTTTTTTTGCGGTACTGGGGATTGAACTCAGGGGCGTTCTACCTCCGAGCTATACCCCCAGCCCTATTTTTTATTCTTTATTTTGAAACAGGGTCTCACTAAGTTGCGGAGTGCCTCACTAGGTAGCTGAGGCTGGCCGCGAACCTGGATCCTCCGGTCTCAGCCTCCCGAATGCTGGGATTACAAGCGTGCGCCACCACGTCCGGCCCAAACCCACACTTTTAACACAGTCCCCAGCCATTGTGTGTGTGTGTGTGTGTGTGTGTGTGTGTGTGTGTGTGTGTGTGTGTTACTGGGGATTGAACCAGAGGCATTCTATCTCTGAACTACAACCTCAACCCTTTTTATTTTCTATTTTGAAACAAGGAATTGCTAGGTTGCTGAGTCTCTCGTTATGTTCCTGAGGCTGTTCTTGAACCTGCGATCCTCCTGTCTCAGTCTCCCATGGCCTGGGATCACAGGTGTGTGCCACCACACCCAGCTGGTTCTTACGCACACTGAAGCTTGAGAATCTCTACTCTAGACCTCAGCTCCTGGCAGCTGAGAATTATACCTCGTTCCCCCTAGGACCCTCAGCCCATAGCACAAGAACTGTGCCCAGAAGGCACATCCTAAATATATGGCTATCACCCCATCCTTTTGTTTCTGATGCTAAAGATTTGGTGGCCCAGAAGGTCTTTCTCTGGAATGAGACACCAACACATGTCCCAGTCACTGAGGCCTTTCTTTACACTAGCTTTCCACTGTGGTGGTAATAATCATCAGGGCTGAAAATAATTAGAAAATTAACACATTTTCTGAAGAAAGGAGGAAATCTGTGTGGACAAGAGGCTTCGGTTAGATGGAAACAGCACTATAAAACAATAAAACAATTGCCTGGTCTGCTTAGGAAGGTCCACTCAGTCCTCTCAAATTAATGCCATCTGGCCACCCCCTGCAAGACAAAAGCCCCTCCCCAGGAACACCAAGTGCCTGAATGAGGACAAGTAATCTAATTCTCCACGACACTTCCATCTCCATTTTAATATGGAAAAATCTTGATGAAATGGATTCTGCAAGAACAGATTTTCATTATTGAAAAGCCATGTCAGAATAAATTAGCATGAAGAAGAAGCAGGAAAAAAAATACTGGATTGGATTATTCAGAAAAATTTGATTATCCACCTATTGGCAAAGTTGTTTCATATGCATTTAGTAGGCGTTAGAGACACCAATTATTGTCCTTTCTGCTTGCGAAAAGGTTGAGTTATCTGTCCTGTCTGAATCTTTGCATTGTTAAACACTTTCTTTGCTATTCCTTGTTATTTGCTTATCTCATGTCTTAGATCAATGCTGATAGTAACAGAACAGTGGTTGAAAGAGGGACCCACCATTTGTAGGTTCAGCTTGGGTATCATATTATATTAGGTATCATAACTGAGCATATACCCAGCAGGAATCTCCCTGAATAATATTGTTAAAAGAAGGAGAAGAGCAAAACAGATACAGACTGGCAAATTTTGGGGCCATAGGCAAGGCTTGAGCTGCTCTTTTTGTGGGTAAGCCAGGGAGCTGGTTATGGGGACAGGGGCTGCAGGATCCCAGGGAGACAGCCTGGGGTGGGGGTTGGGAGGCTTGCTCACAAATCAATTCCAGTGTGGTTGGGTACTCATAGACAAATATGGGTTCCCAAAGCTTTTGCCCTAAGGCAGCTTGGGTAAAAGTCTCTCTTTCCTTTCTCTTCCCTCTCTACTAATTTCCATGACTTCTTTAAGTTGCCTGTGTCAAATTCAGATTCATTTACTAGTTCTCAAATGCTTTGCTGTGCTTCAGGCTCTGTGTTAGACTCCTTTACAATAATTTTCCATGTTTAATTGAGTGCTAGAATATATATATATAGTAGCCACGTATTTTCTCTTTGCACGACATTTTTTTTTTTTTGTCTATATTTCTGACCGGACCCTGGAGGGTAGAGACTGTGTCTTGCTCATCCCATAACTATCTCAGTGGTTGGCACTTGGAAGACACATAATAAAGGCTCCACAAATGAATCAACAAATAGACAAGGAAGCTGAAACTCTATTGACAAGCTTGCACTTCACACAGCTCATGCGTGGACTGAAGAGCCTCCCCCCACATTTCTTGGCTGGGTGGCCTGAGGACTGAGCCTTCCTGCCTCTGCTTGCTGTACGTCCCCGTGCCTCACGCTCCTCCAAGGTGATGCTCAGGGAAGTGCCTGACTTCTTCCTTCACCCGGGAAACTTCAGTCTGGCACCTTCCCTTCCTGGCAGGTGGCTTTTCTTAGATGACTGGGCTCGGCCTCACCATTGCCCAATAACCCTTCTCTCTGGATGTTCTTTCTGACCTGGAGGCTTGGCACAGGGCTAGTGAACATGGTTCGTAGTGCATTACCGCCCACAGGCTGCTGCTACCACCCACCCACCCTTGCTGCTGCTCCTCCCTGTGGGATCTGTGCTCTCGCCACAGCACCCTCCAGAGTGCTGCTGAGGAGGCCACCCCGGTCCCTGACGGGGCAGAGCTCCAAGGTCTGCACCATGAATTTCCTGCCTCCCCGGGACCAGTGTGTAAAGTGGGAGGGGGTTGGAGGAATGCAGTGCTAGGGAAGCTACCAGGCCCATATCATGAAGAATCTTCTGGATCGTGTTATTCATACATCTTTGAAGGCAACTGGCTCACTGGTTATCACCCCCAAATTTCCTAATTCATCATTTCTTCCCCAGAACCTAGACAGAGAACTGAAACTCTGTGTGTATATATGTGTGTGTGTGTTTGTGTGTGTGTGTGTGTGTGTGTGTGTGTGTGTCTGTGTGTGTGTGTGTGTGTTATGGGGGACTGAATCTAGGGACATTCTATCTCCCAATTATAGCCCCATCCCTTTTTATGTTTTATTTTGAAACAGGGTCTCACTAAGTTTGCTGAGGGTCTTGCTAAGTTGCTGAGGCTGCCCTCAAACTTGAGATCCTCCTGTTTCAGCCTCACCAGTACTGAGATTACAGGCATGTACTACTCCGCCCAGCTCTGAAACTTTTCTTAATGCAATCTTCCAGACAGTCAGCGCCAGTGGGATCAATAGCATCTGTGGGTTTTGGGGAGTCCCTGTGCAGCGGTGAGCCTCTGGGTTAGAAACAAGTTTCCTGCTCAGCTCTCCTGAGCTTTTCCTAATCTGAAGTCGGCTTCCTCCATCCATCTCGAATGCTAGCGCCCATTTTCTAAAGTGGCATCAAGGTCGTGGGAACCAGTGGGCATTTTGCAGCCATTAACCAGCACAGCTGGTCGTTACATGAAGACTTCCCATGCTGCCCCACAGTTCTGCCTGGGTTCCCATCATTCTGGGTTCCTTTGTTAGGAAAGGGCTTTCAGCTACAAGCTTCTCCCAGGGTGTACGGATCTCTGAAGGTGACGTGGGGTTCTGGTCACTATCTTCTTTCTGGGGGTACCAGCCTGCACCACTAGGATTTTGTTGCAAAAAAGAGAAAATGCAAACCCTTGTCACCCATGAGCAGAGGCTGATGTGTGAAGAATGTTAAATCGGAGTATATTCAGCCCCAATTAAATCCCATTTTACAAATTCCATGTGACTCCTCAACAGGAGAAAGATCATTAATTTTTTTTTTTTTTTTTTTTTTTTCAGTGAGCCAGACTAGGTGGCAGTGCCGGGCTGTGCTGGTGGAGCCCAGGCTCTCTAGGAAGGCTGTCAGAGCAGAGTTCTGTGATTTCTTAGAAATGGCGAAGGGATTTATGTGGTATAACTAAGTACCAGAAAGACAAGGTTATTTCTAAGCAGGTATCAGAAAATAAAGCGATGGGCATGAAATGAGGGAAATAATCTTTGAAGAGAAGCATTCAAGCAACCCAGGGCTCACAAATCAAAAGAGAAAAGGTTTCTTTGTCTTTACTTCTTTAAAGAAGGCCAATTCTCTCCAGTCAGGGATAGTCAGTGAGCATTACGGGCTTTATAACAGCTTGTGATTAAAGCAATTTTTTTTAGAAAGCATCGCAGATAAAGACTCCTGGGTTGTTTTTTAGCTACTGAATAGGTCACCAGAGGATCAGCCTATTAGTCAATCAACACACGTTCAGGAACTGAGATCATTAAGATTTCCTAATCTTAGGATTTCTTCCCTTCCAGTCTCCTTTTTACCCTTTTAGGTACCTTGGAAGTCCAAAACAGGGGGCGTAGAACCAAATCCTCATTCTTTATTCCTAACCAGAAGTTGGCCTCAAATCCACTTCCCAGTGCCATACTATTTGCACGACAGAAATGGGACAGTCCTCTCCACATCCCTATTAAGACCTATGGCTACTTTAGATCAAAGTGGCCAGCTCCTGCTCCTCTTCCAGGGGCCTCCTGGACCTCACTGACTCCCCAAAGTTAAAATGCCCTCCCGTACCAGGCCCAATTCTAGCCACCATGAAGGGAGAGGCAGAGTGAGTGCAAAGTGTGGGGGGTGGTCCTCATTCTTGCACACCTAAGGTCTGTCTATGAGTGATCTCTGGGGAGGGAGTCACAGAGGAGGAGCTTGTGGTGAGGCTGGGGTTGACCATTTGCTCCCCCCCCCCCTTTTATTTTCTTCCTTCTGACTTACTTTAGCTTTATTTCACTTGGTACTGGGGACTGACCCAGGAGCACTCTACCTCTAAGATACACCTCCAGCCCTTATTATTTTTGGAAACAGGGTCTCACTAAGTTGCTGAGGCTGTCCTCGAATCTGCAATCAGAACCTATGTCTCAGCCTCCCATGTACTGGGATTACAGGTGTGTGCTACTCACTATACCCACCTTCCTTTCTTTCTTTTTTTTTTTTGATACTGGAGAATGAACCCAGAGGCACTCTACCTCTATGCTACACTCCCAGACCTTTTTCCTGTTTGTTTTTTTATTTTTTTAAAAAGGGTCTAGCTAAGTTGCTATGACTCTTGCTAAGTTGCGGAGGCTAGCCTAGAACCTGAGGCCCTCCTGTTTTAGCCTCCCAAGTACTGGGATTACAGGCATGCGCCACCACACCTGGCCTCTGGCTTACTTTTTAAAAGTCTAATTGGGTGAGAGTAAAATAAATGAGTCAGAGCCTCCACCCCACCTCAGAAACAACTTTGATTTGATTAGTCATTCAGTTCCCATAGATTTAGTATTGGCAAAAGGACACTTTAATTACGAAGAAAGGAAATAGAAAACTGTCTTTTGTGCAATGTTTTCTTTGGAACCAATGAAACTGTGTAGAACAGACAGCGGCGGCCTTTCCTTCTGATGCAGATCTCAAAGACAGGGAATGAGACGTGCACCGGTTAGAGAAAGGCTGAGCACATCTTCGTGTGTGTGTGTGTGTGTGTGTGTGTGTGTGTCTCCCAGTGACCTTCCAAGCCAGGTACTTGAATCTGGAGAGACTAAGTAGGTCTGCACGAGGATGGTTGGAAGTCAGGTGCTGGCCCAGGTCAAGGGAGGCAGGGATGAATCGTTCCAGGGCCACTGGCAGCAATGAGCTTTCTAAGAGAAGAATGGAAGTCAGACAGCTGTGAGAAAGAGCCTATAGAGTGAGGTCACACAGTCCAAAGACTATGAAGGTTTAGTGGGTAACTAAAATGAGCACTCAAACCATAGGAAGTGATGGAGACTGTGTCTAACTGCAAGAACAGGGCCACACCATCTCTTTCAACACAACCATTCTGCACTGCCATGGAGGCTTCACGCTGCCAGCCTCTCTTGCTTTTCTCTTTGAAGATTGAAGTTTGAGCAATTGCAGAGAGAGAAAGACATAGATTATTCTGGTACAAGGGTGTAGCTGGTGTCATGGGAAAGGGTGTAGATCAGCATGAGGTCAGTGAATAAAAAACAAGGCAGAGATGACAAAGGAAGGGAATCGAGACCCAAACCAGAAAATAGCAGAATTCCTAAATTCTAAGATATCTTCCATTATAAAATGTCATTAATGTAGAAACAGCTTTCAGGAGAAACAAACACTATATTAAAAAAGGAACATTTTTTGATTTTTATTCATAATTATAATTATACACTACTTTCTTTTTTAAAGTAATACAAAGCCATGCCACACCACGCCACGCACAACCATTCTGTACTCTGCTGCTCGTCTGTTGTGTACAGCTGTTTTGCTCAGTTCATCCCACCTGGTGCTATGATACAAGAACTACCTGGCCCAATGCCTCTTCCCTGCACCTGTCTTTGACCTCGGGGGTGTAGATTCCATCCTTCAAGGCTCATAAAGTTGAGAGATTCACCCCTAATTGTACCACTGCCCCAATCAGTTATTTCTTTATAACCACATATATTTTTGATGCTCTCTTATGAGACTTATAATCTGTCTTGCAATATATAGTTGTCTTGTTTTATCCCCATAGCTTGTCAGGAGGCCAAGAGATCTGCATTCCAGAACAGCAGCCTCCATGGTTTCAGGGGCCCTTCAAAGAGAGCCTGTGGGACGGACCAGCCACATGGTGGGCTCTCCCCACACAGCGGCATTCAGGTCTTAAGAGTGGCCTGTTGCCTAATTCATCCATAATACCTCCCTGAAGAGCTACCGTGACCTGTTCAGTGGTGTACTTCTAGCCCATCACTATTCTAGTTGATACCCAGAAGAACAGGGGCCATTCACAAGAAAGTTTTAGGAATCCTTCAGTAGAACTAAAAACAATACAAGATAAATTCCATATAACTTATATTTTAGAATACCAAGCTGGTACTTAAACCTGCTTCTAAAAATCTTGGTTCTAGAATTGCATCAAGGGGAAGGGAAAGGATCTTTTCTTCCTAAATTTATGCTAATCAAAAGAGAAGGCTTCAAACCAAATAGAAAAAAAAAAAAAGACTCCAGACTTTAGATAAGGAAATGCTTGTATCAGAGTTGGCTTCTAGCCAAGTGGATTAAAGGGAGCAGAGGAAGGTTTGAGAGCTTTTCTTGGGTGGGTTGGCTTAGCTAACATGAATTCCTTTTTTTTTTGCGGTACTGGGGATTGAACTCAGGGGCATTCTACCTCTGAGCTACACCCCCAGCCCTATTTTTTTATTCTTTATTTTGAAACCGAGTCTCACTAAGTTGCGGAGTGCCTCACTAGGTAGCTGAGGCTGGCTGCGAACCCGGATCCTCGTCTCAGCCTCCCGAATGCTGGGATTACAAGCGTGCGCCACCACGCCCGGCTATGAATTCCTTTTAAAATTCCAATACTTCCCCATCTTTCCACCGCAGGAACTGCAGCCAGTACCCTTCAGGGTAACAGATCATCAAAGCCATGTCTTTGCTATTTACTTGCCCTCTTTTATGAATATTAACTCATCTTTTATCACTTCTATAACCCACTACTCAGCCTTCATGCTCCAACATATCAAAGCCAAGTTTATCATCAAAGAATCATGCAAGTACCGTGACCCACAGTATTAGCTGTTTCTTAGGAAAGTGTTGAGATCAAAAGGATAGGTGTGATAGCTCACCTTTTGCTCAGGAAAATCTCCAAAAGCACGGAAACCCTGCAGTCAAGAAGCCCAAGTTAATTTAATATCTACATGACCAGATTTATTTTGACAGAATGCCACCCTCTCCCACACCCACCTAGCTTTTGTTGCTTGTTGTTCTAGCTAAGGGAGTCTAGCCTTATTTGGAACACAATTTGGAAAATATTAATGTCCCCCTTCTGGTTCTGGGGTCTAGCCCTTCCCACATTTTTGATCTTGTGGGAGACTCACTCAGGAGCTCTAACCCCATGAAAATTCCCTATAGAAGTTCAATTTGGGGGAATTCAGCTTTACAACCATGATAGTCAGGGCATGGTCTCTAGTGGTCTTTGTCAAATGCAGAGTCATCTCATTAAACCTCAATAGTGCCTGACAGTGTGGCATTCCAAAATTTCCATTTAAAATTAAAATTCCAAAAATATTTTAGGTAAGAGCAGGTGGCTTTTTGTTTTGTGCACTGTGCAGTAGCTTCTATGGAAACCTATTTATAAGTGGACCATTGTTTGCTCTATCTTATTTAAGTATATTTGTTATTTGGGAACTTACCATTTAATATATTTTTTCATAAGCTTGTTTTATCTTTTGGAAATGCTGTATAATATTCAGAATAATATTTTGGGGGGTACTGGGGATTGAACTCAGGGGCATTCTACCTCCAAGCTACACCCCCAACCCTATTTTTTTTATTCTTTATTTTGAAACTGGGTCTCGCTAAGTTGTGGAGTGCCTCACCAGGTAGCTGAGGCTGGCCTCGAATCTGGATCCTCCGGTCTCAGCCTCCCGAATGCTGAGATTACAAGCGTGCACCACCATGCCCGGCTTCAGAATAATTTTTGTTAGAGGAAAATATCGTGTTTGAAGAACCTTGAATGACTTCTCTGTCAAAATATATCAACTTGTCTGTTGCTAAAGGGTCAGAGGAATCTGGCCATGTCTCTATCTAGAGCCTATAGAGGTGGTTGCAACTTTAAATATTCATTTATTCAGTCCGTTAGTCAGTAAATATTTATGGAGCACCTATTTGTGCCAGACCCAGTTCTGGATGCTGGAGATAACATAGTGAATAGAGACAGAAAAAAGGCCATGACTTTCTGGATCCTATTCTCTGGTGGAAAAGAATAAGAAGTAAATAAGAGAATCTCAGAGAGAAACACTGTGAAGGAAATAAGGCAGGGGAAAGGGAGAGATGGTAACTTGTGGAGTCAGGAAAACAAGGTTCTCTCTGAAGAGGTGATGTGTGAACTGAACTTGAATGGGCAGGCCATGGTAGGGAAGGTGTTTGCAGAGAAGGAACAGTAGGTGCAAAATCCCTGGCTGGGAGTAAGCTTGGGATTTTCCAGGTTCCAAAAGAATGTTTGTGTGTTCATATATGGAATGAGGGCAGGAGAGCCCGGGTATGGACTTAGGTAGCTGGTCAGGAACCAGTCCAGGTGGGGGCTTGAGAGCCAGATGAAGGAGCTATTCTTTATTCCAGGGGCAATGGGAAGCCACTGGAGAGTTGCACTGGGGGGTGATATTATCTGACTTACACATCACCAGTCTACACTAGCACTGAAACAATGTTTGGGAGCATTTTAGTTAGAAACCTAGACACCACCTGTCTCCATTATGCCCATATTTCTATTAACTTTTATTGAACCCCCATGTTCAAGACCCTGCAGTCTTCAATCATCTTCTGTGGCCTCAGCTTCCTATACCCTACTTTTCCCCCTAAGGATGTTTCTACTTTGCCTTCTAGAATGCCATGCTCTAGAGTAAACAAACCTCACTTCCTTCGCAGCATCTTTTCTGCTCATTACTTTCACCATCTTGTCTTAACAAGATGCATGTCATCTGAGAGACCTCAAGTGTCATAGCCTCGTTCTAAGAGGGAGAGGTGGAGATGGGCATCGTCTTTCCTCCACACAGCTCTTCCACATGCCACCACCTCTCTCTTGCCTTCTCTGCAGAAGTTCCAGTTTGGCTTACCACATATCTCTCTGGTACAGAAGATATGTGGTAAGCCAAACTCTCTCTTTGCTAGCTCATATTCCTGGCCTGCCTCTTAAGTTTTGCTGTTCTTGGGACTCTTTCCTGGACTCTGTCTCCTTCTTTCTTTACACACATTTCCTGGGTTGTCTAACCCCCTGCCATGAATTTTATCTTCTCCTATGACTTGAAGACACTTGAATCCATATTTCTAGTTCACATTTCTTTGTTTAGTTGTAGACTCTTCAATCTGCCTGTCTACTGGAAACCACTTGTGTGTGTGTGTCTGAGGCACTTTAAATATACAATGTACAAATTAAACTTGTTAAATTTCAACTACCACTCAAACTGCCTCCCTCTCAATAGTCTTTCTGTTGAATGGTGTTACCCAGTTGTCTAAGCTACAAACCTTGGAGTCATCTTTGTCTTCCCCTTGATGCCTACCCATCCTCCAAATTCTATTGCCTTTACTCTCAAATTACTCAGATTTCCACTGCCTTAGTTGAGGTCCTCGTCACCTGTTATCTGACTGGGACTAACTGACTAGCAAGTATCCTACCCTCCAGCTACCCTATCAAGTCAGTTTTCTACCAGGTAGAAAACTCCCAGGTTTGTAGCTTAAACAACTGGGTAACACCATTCAACAGAGAGACTATTGGGAGGGAGGAAGTTTGAGTGGTGGTTGAAATTTAGCAAGTTTAATTTGTACATTGTATGTTTAAAGTGCCCCAAGAGTTATTTTCTGTAAAACTAGAGGACACATTTGTTTTTATCTGTTCAACATCCATTCATCTTTTTCTGATGATATTGCCCTTATGTGGAGGAATTCCTTCTCCTTTCCGCTTCTATGGAGTTTGACTGGAGTATCACTCCTGGTTAAGGAGTGGAGCACAGGACCAGCCTGGCCAATCAACACACTGTGCCCCTTGCCACAGTAGTTGGTTCAGATAGGGCACATGGCCAAGTTCAGAAAGACTCCCAGAAGTAAGAACTACCAGGAGAAACACTCTCTTTCTACTGGATTTAACTCCAGGTAGATATAGGCCCAGAATTGCCATTTCAAGAAGAAAGAGGATGAAACCAACATTTAGGAAAACAACACCAAGAGAAGGAGAAGGACCATTCTGATAAAATAACTTAAGTTCTCTATCAAGATTTTATGGAAGGCTGTTTTACTCTTGCACTTCTTAGTTATATGACCAATAAATTCACATGTTTGCTTAAGATAGTTTGAGTTGAGGGTGTTTCTTTGTGTATCAGTTCAACTAATAATTCAGACTCATGTCATCACTCAACTTCATGGTTTCCCAAAGTTCTACAAGATGAACTCCAAAGTCCCTAGTTTATCATAAAAATCTTCATGGTCTAGTACCTCTTTACCTTTCCAGCTTCATCTTCTGCCATTCCCTGCATCTCCCCTTAGGTTCTACCAGGCAGAGCTTCTTGTAGATCTTACAATTTGTCACCCTTCCACTTTGCCATCAT
>PVLC010011669.1:7907-46508 GCA_004027655.1 Graphiurus murinus | reverse complement strand
CCTCCTCCTTTTCCTACTTTTACTGGGGATTGAACCCAGGGGCATTCTACCTCTGAGCTATATCCTTAGCTCTTTTTATTTTTGGAACAGATCTTGCTAGGTGCTGAGAGTCCCATTAAGTTGCTGAGGCTGGTCTCAAACCAAACCTGAGATTCTCCTGTTTCAGCCTCCCAAGTTAAGGCATTATAGGAAATATTAGTATTTCCTGAAGGAAACAGAGACCCAGAGAGATTAAGGACTGGCCCAGCATCGCTTTGCAACTTAAGAACTCAAATATGCCATGGACATATTTCTGGGGGCCTTGCAGTACTCAAGGTCCCCAGAAAGAATAGCTGGGGGCCTCTCTGGGTGTAGATTAGAAGGCGCTCTGCCTCGGCAAGGGCTTGATCACTTCCGGAGAGCTCACTTCATGCTAAGGGATGAGGTACCAGCTGCGACATTCACTAGCTAGAAGATGACCTGCTCAGCAACCATAATTACTCTCTACGGAAATTGTCACCGGATAGGTAAGTGCCAAGGTGAGGGGGAGAGGCATCAATCTCCGCTCACTCCACACACACCCCCTCCCCCCGAGACACCTCCATGTCCTATCACACAGAACACCTCCAGCCCCTCCAGCCCAGCGAAAGGAGGCAGAGGCTCGGGACGTGGTTTTGTCAATAATATAAAAATAACTCTGGCCAATTATTGAGCGCCTGCTGTGTTCCAGGCCTCGAGCTTGACACTTCCGATGTGTTTTCTTATTTAACTTTCCCTCTTCAGAAGGCATTGCTCTTCCTACCTCATCGAAGGGAAACTGAGGCTCAGAGTTTGGAATGACTTGCGAGGAGCCACATTGCAGGGAGATTGATTTACATGGTGCTTCCCGAGAGCCCCGGAATGTTCTAGTCTTTTCCACATGTAAACTCTCTTCCCAGGAGCATCCTGTGGGTCAGGGTCTGTCCTTAGTCCCACCCACAGTTGAAGAAGCCTGGGTGTAAAGAGGTAAAGTGACCTGGCCAGTCACACAGTAGGCCTTTGTGTGTGTGTGTGTGTGTGTGTGTGTGTGTGTGTGTGTGTGTGTGTTACTAGGGATTGTCCCCAGAGACATTCTACCTCCAAGCTATACCCCAATCCTTTTTATAAATTTATTGTTTTGAAACAGGGTTTCATTAGGTTGCTGGAAGTCTCACTATGTTGCTGAGACTGGCCTGAACCTGTGATCCTCCTGTCTCAGCCTTCCAAATACTGGGATCACAGGCTGTTTGGGGTCTGGTTTTGAACCTGGTCTGTTCTTTAGTGCTGGTTGTGACCCTGGCCTAACAATGGCCCCTCAGATTCTACTCTGGCCTTCCTTGTTCCAGAAACTCCCTCTCTTCTGCTCTGGGTGCTTTGGGGAGCATGCTCTGCCTCTTCTGGGCATTTTGGGAACTGGTTTCTGGCTCATCCAGTTGGTTCTGGGCGTGAAGGCAAACACAGCTCTCCCGAGAGTCCACAGCTGGCAGTCCCAGAGGCCCTGGGTGTCCAGCTCAGGCTACACACAGTGGCAAGGGGATCCAAGGAGGGGAAGGAGTGGCCCTGGTGTCCAAGGCAGATGGAACCTGTCTCCTTGAGACCTGCTGAAGCTAAACCTAGGTAATTCGCCTGAACAGCTGTATAGATTTCTTAATGCTGCAAAACACCGACCAGCAATGGGAATAGTCTGGCGCCTCTGGGAACTCAGCTCCCCTCCACTTAGCGTGCTCCCGAAGGCCAGTTGGTTGGCTGGCTGGAAGGATGGATCGATGGGAGTGAGCGAGCCGGGCTGCGCTGGCCCACCTCACTTAGAGCCTTGCTCCCTGGTCCAGCAGCCCAGCAGGCGGGAGCGGTGGGCGCCTCTTTGCACCTCAGCTTTACGTTCCTGAGATGCAGGCCACTCTGCCGTGGGCTTGACCATGCTTGTCCTTTAAAATGCCTCGGACATCCAGTGTTCTTCATCTCCAAATGCACCCAGAGCAGCAGAGGCTGTTGGTTAAGACCTACTTTAACAAGCAATGAAGAATAATTCATCATGGTTTATAATTAGCACACAGCTAATTGCATGCGAAGCTCTGGAAAGCTGGCTTTGTTTCGAGAAGGAGCCGGCTCTGCTCCTGTGGTCTTGCATCCGGGCTCTGCTCTGCACGACTAGTTTCAAAAGCAGCGCAGAGGGACCTTCAGCACAAACTTCCCTCCCTGGGATCCACACCCCTCTTTCACTCTTTCCTTCTACAGTTGTGTCTGACCCCGGAGTCCCCAGTTGGCATAAGTTCAAATGTGTGTGGTGGTTTTATTGTCACCCGACCCTTGGGTCTAAATAATACCCTATGGTCATCTTGGCACATGACAACGGTGCCCTTGGCTACCCCAGTGGCTTTCAGCTGGGGGTGGGGAGGGTCTGTACCACCACTCCTGGGCACATCCCCAATGTCTGGAGATGGTTTTGATTGTCACAACTAGGGAAAAAGATGTGATTGGCCAAGGAGGCCACTGAGCCTCCTAACAAAGAGGGAAACCCCTCCCCCAAGGAAGAATCTTCTTTCCCAAACTGTCAGTCGTGCTGAGGTGGAGGACCCCGGGGCCACACTGATCGTGACAGGGTTAATCAGGTGCTATTTGTTTGCTGGTCGCTAGAGCCATTTTACTTTTATTCCATCCTTTGCAAATTCACCGAGTCACGTCTTAATTCCAGTGAAATGTTCCCATGTGGACCTCCTATGTAGACACCGCCAGTCAATGCCATCTTCCACTGCCCAGCCAAGACAGGACCTCACCATTGCTGGCCAATCACCCTTCCTGCTCCAGACACCAACTACTCTTGCGTTAGCCTGCAAGGTGGATTCTTGGCGTGCATCCCACCTATTCCAATAGTCCCTGGGGAGAGCAAGATTTTTCTCTTTTCGATTTACTATTGTATTTGCAGTTATTTTTTTAGAGAAGTTTCAGGGTCACAGCAAAATACAGAGATACCTCACATACCTGCTGCCTCTCCCCAGCAGTCTCCCCCATTATGACAACCCCTCCAGGGTGGTACATTTGTTCCAAAAAGAACGGAGACATCATTAACACTCAGAGCTGATCCTGGGCTCCCTCTTTGCGTTGTACGTCCCGTGGGTTTATACACATGTATAATGATAGGTGTCCACCATTACAGTATCAGGTGGTTCCGCTGCCCTAAAGTCCCTCCGTGTTCTACTTCCTCATCCCTTCCCCACGGCTCTGGACTCCTCATCTTCCACTGTCTCCCTAGTTTTGCCTTGTCCAGAAGGCTGTATAGTGGGAATCACACTCTGTGTAAGAGAGGCATGACCCCTGTACTTGGGGATGAGCTGTGTTTTTATACTGATAAACTCAGTTTAAGATTCTGGCAAGCATTCCTCCAACAGTTAAAAATAGGATTGCCATCTGACTCAGCAACCCCACTTTTAGGTATACATGTAAAAGAATTGAGCCAGGCTTGGTGGCGCATGCTTGTGATCCTAGTACTTGGGAGGCTGAGACAAGAGGATCACAGGTTCATGGCCTGCCTCAGCCACTTAGTGAGGCCCTCAGCACCTTAGTTGAGACCCTGTTTTAATATAAAAAAATAAATTAGGGTTGCAGGTATAGCTTAGAGGTAGAATGTCCCTGGGTTCAACCTCCAGTAACACACAAAAAGAAATAATAATTGAAAGCAAGGTCTTAAACAGATATCATACACCTATCATAGCAGTGTTAATCACAACAGCCACGCCGAGTGCGGTTGACCACATTTGTAATCCTAACTACTTGGGAGGCTGAGGCAAGAAGATCACAAGTTTGAGGCCAGTCTAGACAATTTAGTGAAATCCTATCTGAAAAATAAACAAAACAGGGCTGGGGATATAGCTAGTGGTAAAGGGCCCCTGCATTCAATCCCCAGTACTACAATGAAAGAAATAAATCGCAATTACCTGAAGGTGGAAGCAACCTAAGTATCCATCAATAATGGACCCTTGACTGGACAAACAAAATGTGGTATAGACATGCAATGGAATATTATTCAGCCTTAAAAAGGGAGGAATGAGCCGGGCGTGGTGGCGCACGCTTGTAATCCCAGCATTCGGGAGGCTGAGACCGGAGGATCCGGGTTTGCGGCCAGCCTCAGCTACCTAGTGAGGCACTCCGCAACTTAGTGAGACCCGGTTTCAAAATAATGAATAAAAAATAGGGCTGGGGGTATAGCTTGGAGGTAGAACACCCCTGAGTTCAATCCCCAGTACCGCAAAAAAAAAAAAAAAAAAAAAAAAAAAAAGGGAGGAATGTCTGACACCTGTGACAACATGGGTGAAACTTGAGGATAGTATGCTGAGTGAAATATGCCAGTCACAAACACTGTATGATTCTACTTATAAAAGGTACTTAAAGTAACCAAACTCAGAAATGGCAAAGAGTGAATGGTCATTACCAAAGACTGTGGGCAGAAGTTTAAAGGGTGCAAGAACATTCTAAAAGATTGGCACCACAAGATTTTGCAAGTAAACACAACATTACTGAATTACATCCCTGAAAATGGTTAAAATAGCGAATTTTATGTAATGTGTATTTTACAATAATAATAATAATAATAATAATAATAATAATAATAATAATAGCAGCAGCAGCTGCTGGCAAGCAGGACCAGGCATAGATGAGCAAAGACCCAGTAGGTGAATGGAGGAGACAGGCTAGGAGGGCTGGAGGTCAGCCCTCGGCTGGCTCAGAGCCTCCTGGGAATCTAGTTCTGCTTCTGTGTGGAGAACTAGACCTCCCCCCCCCCCGAGAGTCCTTTCCCGGCCGCCCCAGCCATGGAGCAGGGTCCTTCTTCTGCCACCTGGGCAGGGACGCTGTGAGCTGGCTCACCATTCAGTCCCCAGAGCTGGGACCCGTGTGCTCAGCACTGTAGGTGCTCAATAAACGTTTGTGCAATGTATGAATGAGTGGATTCTCATGACTGGGGCCTGAATTACTTCCTGAAAGGTTATCTCTGCTGTGCCAGTCCTCCTCTAGTCCCCGACTTTCTATGACTTCTGAGTGTGGCATGTTCATCTCCTAGCACTTCCCACTTGACTCCTTAATTTTTCCAAAATGCCTTGGGGCTCCTCACCCATATGACTTTTTTTCTGTAAAATTCTCAGCATCTGTAAAATGCTAATAAGTCTTTGCCTCCTTCTAGGCATGTCAGATTTGCGGCAGGGATGCAGCAGAATTTATGGGAAAAAGACATGTTCCTTTTGGAATCTCTCAGCCTCAGCACATTGGCTGGGTGACAGGAAGATGCCCATTTTGCAGATATGAAAACCAAGGCTTCAGCCAGTTAAGTGGCAGAGTCGAGACAGAACCCGAGGTCTGGCTGGCTCAGGTCAGCATCTGTGCCCAGCATGCCGAAGGCAGAAGGGGAGGCCTGGGGAGAGGGAGGAGCACCCTGCAGGGGGAGAGGAGACGGGCTCCTGGCCAAGGCCACAGGTGGGCTTCGGTTCCTGCTGGCAGGTACAGCGACCTAGGCCCTGCCTTCCTGGGAGTCGAGAGGCCGGCCCTGACAGGTCTTCTGTGCCCAGCGCTTCCCCCCGAGGGACCAGAAGGGCACTTGATCCCAATTACAGAAAGTGGCTGGGTCAGCCGTCACCTCTGTGATCGTGATCCCAGTGTGGCAGATGATGGCTGATGAACGCCCAGACAGTGCTCACGTGGGCCTGGCCTTGAGCGAGCCCAGGAGCCAGCCGGGGCGATGTGGGTCTCAGAGTCGAGCTGGATGGGCACTGCCCCCGGTGCTCAGCCCCGGCACCACAGGAAGGGGGTCACAGACATAGGCCAGGGGCTTGTGCATTGAGCAGGGCCTGAAGGTCACGGACTGGTCCACTAAGCTAGGGCAAGGCCCAGCACCTTGATCAAGGGTGGGCGCCCAGGAATGCCAGTCTCCAGAGCCCTGGTGGCGTCAGCCTGGGGCGGTAGCTGGGAGCCTGGGTTGGGGGTCGGTCTTCAACTGAGGCTGGCCCATCATCTCTCCCAAGGTCCTGAGGCTCCCGTGTGCCTTAGCTAGGTCAGTTCCCAGATGGCAAGGGCCACGCCTCAGGCTTCAGTGGCCAGGCCGGAGGGGACACTGACCGAGGGCAGTTGAGCTCCTGCTTCACCCCCTCCACCCCGAATCCCACCTCTCAGTCAGCCAGGCTCCCTCCCCTGCCCCAGGTGCTCGGATGGCCACCTCTCATTCAGACATCCACCAGGACCCTGGGAGAATCACCCCATTACATGGATGAAAAAACTGAGGCTCAGGCAGAGCCACGCAGGGCATTGGTGGCAGAGTGTCTCCAGGACCACAGGCTGGCCAAACCCAGGCCCTTCTGCTGGCCTGCTTGCTGGGCTTCCAAGAGTGCCAGCCTATCTTCCATCCCAGCTGCTGCAGGCATGGCTGCGTTTGGCTCCCATGACAGATGCTAATGTTTTCTCTGATTGGAGACCACAGAATGTACCAATTTTGTGAGTGGGCACTAAATGAGGGTCAGTTGCTTGGGGCTTAAGAAGTGGTAGGTGGAAAGCTGGGCGTGGTGGTGCACGTTTGTAATCCCAGGATTTGGGAGGCTGAGACCGGAGGATCCGGGTTCGTGGCCAGCCTCAGCTACCTAGTGAGGTACTCTGCAACTTAGTGAGACTCGGTTTCAAAATAAAAAATAAAAAATAGGGCTGGGGGTATAGGTATAGCTCAGAGGTAGGATGCCCCTGAGTTCAATCCCCAGTACCGCAAAAAAAAAAAAAAAAAAAAAAAAAAAAGTGGTAGGTGGAGTCATTTGGGAGAGTGAGTGGGTGGGAAGTGAACCAAGCCCCTTGCTGGCTTCTTCAGTGCTTTTGTGCAAATCCATTCCCTTCCTCAGGGCAGATGCATCTCCCAGACTGTGTCCGCCACTGGGAGAGTGGAGTAGAGATTAAGTTTCTTCTCCCACTAGGGCTGTGAGGGATGACTTTGCTGCAGTGAACAATCTGCATAACCATGCTCAGCGGTCCTGAGGAACCCGTGCCCTGGAGCCCGGAAAGCTCAGCTGGTCATGACCCTAGCCAGAGGTCTCTGCTGTCTCCACTCTACTGTCCTCAGACCTGAGTCTGTCAGGTGGTCCCAGGGTCAGCCAGATTTGAAGCAGAGCAGGTTTTCTGGAATCAGAGAGGCTGGCTAAATAGAATCACCTCAACTTTTTTTCATGGTAAAGGCAGGGAGAGCCATCATCTGCCCACTGTCACCCAGGGCGTGTGCCCTGCACGCTGTTCACCATATGCAAGGCCAGCCATGCCTTCCCCTACTCCCCAGAGGGGTGAGAACTGAGGAATCCCAGGAGTGGCTCTGCCCTCCCCTGCCCTGCAAAGCTGGGGTTTGATTCTGGTTTCTTTCCAGGATGCATTCCATCCAGAGCTTTTCAGAACGTTGCCAATGCCTTGGCCCAGGTTGGTCCTAAAGGAAGCACCAGTGAATGGTCTCTTCCCCTCTCCCCGAGTGCTGGGAGAAGGGCTGGACTCTGCCACTTCCCACCTTTCATGAACTTGGAAAATCACCTCTCCTCGCTCAGCCCCAGCTGGTGGGCAGCAGGCTGGAGACAGGGATGTGCCAACCTTCTTTGGGTTTCAGAGGGTAAAATGCAGCCTGGGGGTGAGCAAATACATATGGCTGGGACACAGAAGGCTCTGCTTGTGGGACAGCGTGGGGAACTCTGTGACTTGGACTTCTTGTCCCAATACCTTTATCAGTTCAAAGAGATAAAAGTGGCCAAGCGTCACTGTTCAGGGTGGCCTCGTAGGTTAGCGTAGTAAGTTCTCCACTAGGACTGCTCCCTTCTGCGACCTTTCCTTTGTTATTCAACAGCTCTGCCCAAATAAAATATAATACGAGCCATGTATGACTAGTAATTTAAAACTCACTAGTAGCTACATCTTTAAAAACGTAAGACAAAATGGGTGAAATTAAATTAATAATAAACTCTAACTCAGTATGTCCAAAAAATCATTTCAATGTGAAATCAATATAAAAATGTTAATAAGACATTTGACTTTGTGTGTGTGTGTATGGTGTGTGTGTGTGTGTGTGTGTGTGTGTGATTGGAAATTGAAACCAGGGGCATTCTGCCTCTACGCTACACCCCAGCCTTTTATTTTTCATTTTTTAAAAATTTGAAACAGGGTCTCACTAGTTTGCTGAGAGTCTTGCTAAGTTGCTGAGGCTGGCTTGAAACCTGTGATCCTTCTGTCTCAGCCTCCCAAGTACCAGGATTACAGGTGTGGGCCACCCTACCTAGCTTTACAATGTTTTCCTATAACATCTTCCCAGCTCAATGTGTATTTTATAGGTATAGACTTTAATTTGGACTAATTGTATTTCAAGTGCTCTATAGCCACAGGTGGCTAGTGGCTGTCCTGGTCAGTGCCATTGGGAACCATCTCTTTCCTTCTTGCTGGGTCACTTTGGGGGCATTACCATCTTCTCTGGACTACCTACCCTGCCACCTGTGCAAGGGTGGTGGACTAGATCAGGGATTGCAAGTCTTTACCATACTCACTCCCCCTCTTTCTTTTTCTGCTCCTGTGGCAGACATCAGTAATGGATAGACGATCCTCTGTGTCAGGCTGCCTGGCTGAGCCTGACCCTGGCCTATGCTCTTTCTTACCCCAACAGACAGTAGTGAATGATTGCAGTTGGCAAGCCAAAGGAAATCTCTTTGTCACTTTGAATATTCATGTTCTTAATGGCTCATGGCATTCTGAGGTTCAAAGACCTGGAGTTTGAGTTTCTGCCACTCTGTCTACTTCACAGCTGTAAACCTGTCTGCTGCCTCCTCTGAGGCTCTGTTTAATTCAGATCTCAGAGGCCTCCCTCCTCTTTAGCTTCACCTATTTTGGGGGCTTTTCTCCCTCTTGACCCAGCAGAGTCTTAGGACCAGAGCTGCACTCCAAGGTCTGAGATGGGCAGGGCTAGAGATGTGGGGTCAGTTTTGAGCTGTCACCCGTGATCATGTGGGCATTGTCTTCCCTTGGGGCCATCAGGGCTGGCATAGCACATGGATCTCTAATTAGACAGCAAGCCCTGTGTGGGGGGGAGTAAGAAATGGAAACCATCCCTTAAGGAGTGGTTGGTTAGAATCCATCTTGCCACTGTTCACTGTTCCTCAAAATACGAGGCCACCGAGCTTTTCCACATAGTTGAATATTTCATTTTACTGAAGTTGCCCTTTCTGTACATTTTTTTTCTTAGTTTTTTTTTTATGTGAGATTTCTTCTATATAGATCATCATATTTTTGTTTTCTTAGAGAATTCTGGGCATTTTTAGCTTTCTATCGTGGACTGTAAGACATGGATATCCATTCTGGTTCTGCGCTTCCACACACAGAGAATGTGTTCGTGAGCCTCGGAGGGGCGGAAAGATGTTTGTCCTGAGCTGGATGTCCCCAGGGGCTCTGCTTTTTCAAGAACTTGTCTGTCTTTTAGAGTCCCTCTCTTCTTCCTGCCAGGACATGGGCTGCTGCTTCTGTTTCCTGGTGCTCAATCTGCTAAAGCCATCTCTCTCTCCATCCTGATTTGTCACTTCTTCAGATTTGGCAACCATGGCTCTTGCCCTTGTTAGAACTGTTGGTCAAATAAGAGTCATTAGGTCCTGAGAAGGATCCCAAAGTAAACCTGTATGGATACCACAACACAGGTCGAGGGTTGTATTTCAGATTGCTGAGGTTGCAAAAAGGTTGAGCTTGGAATAACCTGCTCTCTGCACCACTTAGTTCAACATTGAGATGTTTCCCAAGGGCTACATTGTGCATTTCAAGTTAGTTTTCATTCTGCCAGACTATAGAAGATGCACAATAAATGTCTTTATGGGCATAGGGTGAGCTCTAGCTAATCCAGAAGTAAGGAAGGGGAGGTGCATTGGGCTGGGGTAGTCAGGGCTGGCTTTGGGAGGAGGTGAGATGGAGCTATGCTCAGAAGCTTGGGACAAGAAGAGCAAGGCAAGGGAGAGGCCATCACAGAGGTAGGACAGGTAGAGACCATCCTTCATCAGGAAGGAGTGACAAGGAGGGCGTGGGGCTCTCCTTCTCCCACCAGAGGAGCTCACTGTCTTCCTTCCCTGCCTCCCTCTAGGTGCCTGGGGGCAGGGTCCTCCTAGGAGGCCTTTGGAGACACTTGATCAGTTCCTGGGATGAGCCTCAGCTGCCCATCTGTAAACTGGAACTCTTTTGGTTCTGCTGAATTAAAAACTCAGGGTAAGAAATCACTTGGAAACTTTCAAGTGCTCTAAATATGAAAAGGTAGGGAACACTGGTGGATTTCAATCGAGTGGTCATTCGGTTAACATTTACATTAAATTTTAATTATTACCACCAAGTACTGTGTGCATGTATGAATCTCTCTATGATGTATAATTACAATGCACCAATAAAAGCATAAACATTTTAATTGCCACAAGGAACACATGCATGTATGCAGATATACATATTACAGTTTAGAATTAACTGACTTTTGACCACTGTCCCTCAGTCTTGGTCCTCAAATACATTCCCTGGGGACAATCTCTGTCATTGTATTCTTATGAATTCTTCCAGACACGCTTCTGAGTATTTACCTACATACCTTCTTACCTGTGGAAACACAGGTGTTTTGTTTTGGTTTGATACGGACTCAAAGTACTCATGTTTTCTACCCAACAAAGTGTCTTCATGATTGTCCCTGTGAGAACAAAGAGAACCTCATTATTCTTTTTAATGTCTGCACAGCACTCATTTACTATGCTATGCTATGGTTTAATTACACCTTCCCCATCTAATGAGAATTTAGGTTGTATTCAGTTTTTAAAAAATCATGTGGTTGTGGCCTTTTCTGCACACACCTATTCAGATATGGTGGTGTGTTTTTCCTGGGGTAGCCAAGCAAAGAGGCCCTTGCAGGGTCTCAGTCTCTGCGTGTGTTTCAGATTTGAGGAGCCACTGCCAAACTATCTTGCAAAATAAGTGTCACTCTCTGCTCCCAGCAGTAGTGGCTGATGGGAGATGTTCCTCCTCAGGGGTCCTTGCTCCAAGCCTGTGCCTCAGAAGGCTCAGCTGTGTGCATCCTGTGACTGGCCCCCCAGGGTGGAGAGTGGGGAGCCAGGGGCTTTGACATCTGTGCAGTCAAGTGCAGATGTAAACTTGGACCCCATGCCCCCATTTCTAGGAGGTGCTGTGGTTTCTGCACAGGTCTGTGCTCTGAGTCTAGCTCCCCAAAGTGAGCTGTATACTTGATGAATGCACCGCCAGTCCTGAGGTCCTGAGGGGTGCTCAAGGGGCAGCTGTTGTGGTGGGTGTGCACACAGGCCTGGAGGGGAGGGCCACGCAATCCACACACGACTGTGAGGAGGAGCCCCCACCATGAGCGACGGACTCAGGAGACACGTACTGTCCTAGGTGCACATATGTTCTGGGTGGTCCTGATATTGTCAACCTTTCCTATTTGGATCCAGGGTTCTCCAGCACATTTAATCCTCCCAAGCAGTGTGTGTGTGTGCACGAATGCACTCACGTGTGTGGACACTTGTGCAGGCGTGCACTGGGGAGAGGCCCAGCGTGTCGTCTGTGCAGTTCAAGAACGGTGTAGGAGACTCTCACCACGTGATCCATGCCCTATGTGAGCCCAGGCTCCTCCTCCTCCAAAGCCCGGCTCCATCCTCACCTTAAGGTCGGGCTCAGCTCATTTTTATTTCTCCTCCACCCTAATTTTCAACCAATTTGGTTCTCTCCTTAGAAAGGGCTTCCCTTCCACTCTCCATCTGTAGAAAGGGGGAGGCTGATGTCTGGGGTGGGGGCTGCCTCCTGGGACTCATTTCCAGCCAACACGGAGCACTTCAAACAGGCTCCTTCCCAGGAAGCACGCTTTTCATGGAAATTAAACCCACTGAGCAGGTGTCTCTCCAAGCCGCCCCTCTCAAGAGAGAGGGCCAGGGGCTGCGCGGGAGCTGATATAAACGGTGGCAGATAAACCTCGGCACCCGTTAGCGACAGCTCCCGGAATTTAAAGGGACACGTAATCATTCCTAATACACATCCAGGGCAGAGAACCAGATGTCGCTGATGGCAAAGAGCACTGTTGGCAGAGAGCAGCATGCAGCCCCCCGGCTCCCTCTGACAGCGCGGCCGCCTCCCACGCCATCTCTGGCTGACACTGGCTTCTTCCTCCTCCCCACTGTCGCCTCTTCCTGTGGAGGCCTTCCTTGGTTGGGGGCTAGTCCAGGCCCCAGGCTCTGTGCAGGAAGCCCTTGTGGATCAGCTCCTTTGTACCTTCCAACAACCCCATGAGTTGGGCGCTGATCCTCCCATTACACAGATGCAGAAGCTGAGGTTCAGAGAGAACAACCCTGGGCCAGGGTTGCACGCTAACTTGGGGGCAGAGATGGAGTGCAAACGAAGGCCCCTGTAACTCCAAAGCTAGGTGCCACCTAAATGAGAAGCTCACTGTCCCCAGGACACATTGTCCCAGGAGGCCAAGCACCTGCTCAGAAGGTCTGGTACCCCGAGCAATCTCAGCCCCAGCGGGATGTGCTTCCAGACGATGGGGTTGGGGCTCTACTTGTAGCCCAGGGCTGCTGGGGGAGATGGGGCCGGAACCCCTGAAGAACCATATTGGGCTGGGCCTCTTAGGGACCAGGGCTGTTAGTGCTAACCTGTGACCTGAGGGCCCCTGGGAGGGGCTTCTGCTCCTAGACACCTTCCCTGTGTGCTCCCGGGCAGCCCCCCATGCTGAGCAGCTCTGCTGGGTTTAGCATCGCCCCTCTGGTTCTGCTTTGAAAAAGCAACGAGTCTGGAGATGCCTTTAGTCTCTGCCACCATGGAGTGAACTAATTTGCGTTGACAGAGCCTGAGGGCAGCATGGAGTTCCTGGGCCCCTGGTGAGAGCCGGGATGTGCGCCAGGAGGAGGGAAGCTGGCCTTCCCTGTCTGTATCCTGGAGAGCAGGCGCCCGAGCCTCCCAGGGCCAGGGCTGGATGGACTCTGGGGGCTGGACCCCTAACATTGTACCCATTTCCTGAGGGTATTAGGGAGCAGTGCACCAACGGTGCTTACAAAGGGTCTGAAAGGACAGGAGGGGCATGGCTCACCCCCAAACACAGGGCCTGCGTGGAGCTCAACCTGAACCACACGTGTGCCCCTCAACTCCTCACCTGTTCCTGCTGCCCGGCCTCAGCCACCACTTTCTTAGATCTCTTCTAGGCATCAGGCTAGAAGAGCACAGGGTGGGAGGCATGTGGATTCCTGGCCCTCACAGCAGGCCCACGCCCGGGATGGTCCTAGCCCCGTTTTGCCAACGAGAAAAAAGAGGCTGGGAGGAGTGGATCTAGTGCTGGCTCTGCTGAGGTAGAATTCGCATGCAGGCCTGCGGCCCGTAGGAGCGACTGGACAGAGGTTTCTGTCTGGTGGAGAGGCCGCAGGCCGCTGCGTCACACCCTCCCTTGCTGGACGGCACCCACCCAGGGCCCTTTTGAAGGTGGCTATAAGTGGCTCCTGTTGGCGTGTGGGCCTGTCTGGGTGGGAAAGAAAGTGGCTTTGGTGACGAACGGGATGTCGGCCCTTCTCCCGTGCTATGTTTAGAAAGGTGTCGCCCAAATCGGCCGTCTCGGCAGTCACCCAGGAGGTAATCACGAGTGTCTCTAAAACCCACAGCTGACCTTGTTGCACCCAGACACCGGGGCCACCGCGTCACCGTGCAGGGGCCAGGGGACACCCGGGATCCTCAGGAAGGGGCTACTGTGGAGCAGAGGCTCGGGAGCTGACAAGGCCCCTTCCTCTTTCTACTCAGCCCATGCCAGGGGTGCTGGAGAAAGAGACTTGGTGGTCCCATGTGGGCACATGCATGTGGGCATACATGCATGCACACACACACGCACACACACACATGTGCACACACATGTGCACACCCAAACCTG
Organism: Graphiurus murinus; assembly: GCA_004027655.1. Classification (NCBI taxonomy): domain Eukaryota; kingdom Metazoa; phylum Chordata; class Mammalia; order Rodentia; family Gliridae; genus Graphiurus; species Graphiurus murinus. The sequence continues at coordinate 32,596 of PVLC010011669.1, read as the reverse complement.
TATGTGCCTATACACTCACACGCATACATCCACAATACACACATGCACACTCAGGTATGCACACTCATATGTGTGCGCTCACCTCCCACATTTGCACTCATGCACTCACACATATGCACACACTCACTCACATGTGCAGTCAGCTGCACACCCACACAAGCCCACTCCTTTGTTGTTGTTGTTTCACTACTGAGTATTGAACCCAGGGCCTCACACATGCTAGACAAGTACTCTACAGCTGAGCTACATCCCTTTTTATTTTCAGACAGGGTCTCCATAAGTTGTCCAGGCTGGCCTTGAACTTGCGATCCTCTTGTCTCAGCCTCCAGAATATCTGGGATTATAGGAGCGTGCCATCACACCCAGTATAAGCACACACTAAAGACAGCATAAAAAAACAGCAGTTTGGGCCAGGCGTGGTGGTGCACACTCATAATCCCAGTACTTGGGAGTCTGAGACAGGAGGATCTGGGTTTGTGGCCAGCCTCAGCTACTCAGTGAGGCCCTCCACAACTTAGTGCGACCCCTGTTTCAAAATAAAGAATTAAAAAATAGGGCTGGAGGTGTAGCTCAGAGGTAGAATGCCCCTGGGTTCAATCACCAGTACTGTAAACAAAACAAAACAAAACAAAACAAAACAAAACACAGCAGTTTGATCCCAGAAAAAGGATGAGTTGCAAGTACATTGCACACAGTCCTTAGCATCTCGCATGCCTAATTAAAACTTACTATTTGTATTTAGTCTGAAGTATTTAAGAAGCTATAATAAAAACAGTATTACAGAGAATGGAAACTATCAAAAGACATGTTAATGTTAGTTTCCCATTTTAAACCTACTGGAGATCATTGATTTGTTACCATGTGCTGCCAAGTTAGCTGTTCTTCCTCCTCCCCCCCTCCCCTTCTCCTCCTCCTTCTCCTCCTCCTCCTCCTCCCTTTATGTTCTTGGTGCAGGATTCAGAATAACACTTCTCCATGTCTTTGTTAAATAAAGTATATCTTGAGATTTCAAGTTGAATTTTTAAGGGAAGAATAAAACCATTATCCATTGATGTGATTTGTGGTGGAGATTAGGATGAACTTCATCATGTGCACAAGAAAAAATACTGAAATGAATCATATACTAAGGCCTGCATGACCATGTGTGAAGCATTGGAAAATGATCGGTTTAAGATGTTGACACTTATCCAGGGGCAATATGAGAAATATTGCCAGCTGGCTCAGCGCTGGAAGGACAGTGGCCCCCATACTGGAGCAGAGCCCCTGAGTCCCTAGCCTGTGCCAGGCATGAACCATTAAGATGCTGGGTGGTAAGCTCAGGGCTCCTGGGGGAGGGCACCTGAGGCTACTTGTGAAGAAGTATGGAAGTATTTCAATATTTTACCAACTGGCGAGCTGTATCAGCACCTTTGAGGTGAATATCAGGCCTACACTCATTCAAGAGGTGTTTCTGGTTTGGGGATCTTTGTCCTTACTGATAGCCTCTGCCTTTTAATTAATGTTTAATCCACCCGTATTTAATGAAAATATTGATATGGTTGGATTGAGATCCTCCATTTTATTAGTTTGTTTTTGTCCCTCTTCCCCATGTTCTGTTTCCTGTTTCTCCTTCTGCCTTATTTTGGATTATTTGAATATATCTTTGGAATACCATCTTAACATATTGTTTGTTCAGTTATACAACTTTTCGAATTATATTTTTTAGTTGCTCTATGGATTTCAACATATGTCCTTGCTATGCTGGGAATGTTTCTGTCCTCCAGAATCACAGGTTGAAATATTACCTGCCTCCCCCTCCCCCCAAGTGATAGTATTAGGGCACAGAGCATTGAGAGTGATTAGATCTAGAGGGCAGAGCACCCATGAGTGGGATTAATATCCTTTTGAAAGATGCCTAGAGAGCTGGCTAGTCTCTCCCACTGTAAGGACATAGGAGGAGGCGCCATCTATGACCCAGGAGACAAGCCGTCACCAGACACTGAATCTGCCAGTGCCTTGAGCTTGGACTTCCAACCTCCACAACCACGAGACATAAATGTTTTTTGTTTATGGTAATTTTGGTGTAGCAGCCCAGAAGGACTAAGACAATCCATAAATGTCCACAGGCACTGAAAATTAATATTGTGCCACTTGGTTTAAAATGTAAAAACCTGGCAACAATATAGATCCATTCACCATTCCCCCAAGAATGTACCCCTCGGTTTCTTATGCTATAATTATTATATATATTCCACCCACATATATTATGCACCTCACACTACGATGTTCTCTTGTTTTGCTTTAAACTCTATATTAAAGAAATTAGGAGGAAAAATAGTCTTGTATATGTATTTATTATTTGTGACTCTTTATTTCTCTTTGACTGAAGAATTTCCTCTAGCTTGTTTTATAGTACAGATATGATTGATAGGGACACATTCTCTTACTTTTCCTTTATCTGAAAATAATTATATTTAATCTTCATTGTTATAAGATATAGATTCATTGTTAATAGATATAGAATTTGAGATTAGTTTATTTTTTTTCTTTCAGCACTTTGAAGATGTGCTTTACTGTCTTCTGTCTCTTATAGTCTCTGATAAGAACTTAGTAAAATTTCAAATTATTTACCTAATATCATTTTTTCTAGCTGTTTTTCATGGTTTTCTCTCCATTTTTTCTGTTTCCAGCAGTTTTAACTATAACATGCCTAGGTATGATTCTCTTTGTATTTATCCTGGTTGGGATTCACCGAGCTTCTTAAATCTATACATTTATATTGTTCACCTAATTTGGGAAACTTTCAGCTATTGTTTCCTGAAAATTTGTTTTTCTTCTTTAGTATAACCTCTGGGGCTCTAATTTCATGTATTATTGAATCATGAATTCTTGAGTCTCTATTTTTTAAATCTTTGTTCTTTGGGAAGAAACTTCCACTAAGCCCAATAGATTAATTTTTATTTTAGATATATTTTTTTCAGTTCTAGAATTTACACGTATTAAAAATAATTTTATTTCTCTGCTAAGATTTCATTCATTATGAGTATATTTTCCTTTTGGTCCATGAGCTTAGTAACAATCCCTGCTTTAAAATTTTTGTCTATTAATTCTAATGACTGAATCATCTCAGTATTGGACTCCATTGATTATAGTTTCACTAAAAAATGAGTCACATTTTTCTTAGTCTCTTTTATGTTGCAAAATTGTGAATTATACTAGAGACATTATAAATGTTACGTTGTGAAGTTTCTGGACTCTGTTATATTCCTCTAAAGAGTATTGATATTTGTTTGTTTTAGCAAGAAAAACCTGTCTTGGTTAGACTTGGACCACAAACTGTCTTTTGGGAAGAAAATCAAATCTCAGTTCAGCTCTTTTATTGTTAGCTGTATTCTGCCCCATGGTTCAGGGGTCAAGCTAAGTTTTAGGTAGTGTTAATAAGCAGAGTTGGGAGACTCTCCCATCAGCTGGTTCTTTTCCAAGGTTCTCCTTTGACCTTCCAGAGACTGTAGTTGTCTCAAACACTGTTCTCTGCTTCTTGAGACCAGAAAGACTGTGCGTTTTCTATCAAAGAAATTGCTGCCATCAGCCTGCTGCCTTGAAAAAAGCCATAGAAATGGGTAACTCACCCTGTGTCATTCTCAGCTCTCAAGGGTTGACTGTCCAGTCTGATTCATTCACCCTCAAGTTCTTTCTGGTATTTTGTCCAAAGCTTATAATTGTTCATTGCAGGAAGGTCAGCCCTGCCAAGAACTTACTTGGCTATGATAAGAGTGGTGTTAACTTCCATTAGGGATTAATTTTATAATAATTAGATGTACACATATAAATTTATAAAACTACAAATTAAATTGCCTCATCTATCAATGTGTGTGTGTGTGTGTGTGTGTGTGTGTGTGTGTGTGTGTGTGTGTGTTTTACTGGGGACTGAACCTAGGGGTATTTTACCTCTGAGTTACACCCCAGCCCTATTTTTTTCATATTTATTTAAGGAAACGGCAGTGTTGAGAATTAACTTCCCCAGTGAGGCTGAAGCCCAGGGCTCCTGGTTGCCTGTTGTCCTCCTTCTAAACCTCCCTGGGCAGCACCACAGAGAAGTTTGCGTTATCTCCTATGTGTGATCGAATGCAAGGGGAAATACCTGCACCTCCTCCATCCAACACAAGAGACAAGACTAACTAGCCAGTCCTTCTGACTCTGCCTCTCTTACTACTTGACTATGCAGGTTGAAGCAGATCTTTCCACTCCTCTAGGCATTGTTACCTCCCCTGTAGGAGAATGGATTGAGTTGGAGGAGTTCTGTGTTCCTTTCAGCTTTTAAAAATTTGCTCTGGTTTGACTGTATCTCCCCAAAGCTCATGTGTTAGGAACTTAATTCCAACATTTATGTGTTAGTGGTATTTGGAGGTGGCACCTTAGAGAGGTTATTAGGATTTGATGGGACAATGGAGGGTGTGATGGCACCAGTGGCTTCATAAGAAGGGAAAGATGACCCAAGCCCTGTCTCTGCACGTGGTGCCCTATGCCACGCTATGATGCAGGCAGAAGGCCCTCACCAGAGGCAGAGCAGAGGCCAGAACCATATTCACAGATTTCCCAGCATCTGGAAGTGTGGCCAAATAAATATCTATTCTTTATAAATTACTTGGTCTCTGGTATTTTGTTATAGCAACAGGAAACAGGCTAAGACAACATTTTCTAATATTGTACGCTTACTTTTATGTGCCTAACTAGACTGCATCCTTCTTAATGTCTAGGCCTCATTCATTCATTCATTCATTCATTCATCCAATACCTTCAGTACCTAGCACATGATAGGAACTGCCCTACAAACCAGAATACAGGTCTGAACAGCCGCAGTCCTGTCTTTTGAGAAGGTCCAGGCTACTAGGACAGACACAAGACACAAGTGTCATGGCGGCAGTACAGAAGACTCTGAGAGCCATGCTTGGGTCTGAGAGTGTGTGGGGAGATCAGAGAAGACCTCTGGGCACTGTGGCACCACATGAGCAGCAACCATAACTAACATTTATTGAACGCATTTCATTACAGTAACTACCCATCTCAGCATGCCCTGCACAGGAAGTTTCCTGGGGTGTGGGACTTGCAGTGCTGAAATCAGGAAAGTTCCCTGTGTCAGACAGGGTCCTGATCACATGGCATATATCAACCTGTTGAGTCCTTACAGTCACTCTGTGAGATGGATGTGATTCCTGTTCCTAGTTTGGGCGCAATGATGGTTAGTATCCTTGCTAAGATTTGCAGCCAGAGGCAGGCAGAGCCATAATCCAAACCCAGAGTCCACACTCTTGAACATGACCATGAGCTGAGTTTGTGCTGCCTGGATGAAGGGGCAGAGAAGACGGGGTGGAGAGTCGGGGCTCTGGAGAGAGCCGATGCCAGTTACCTCTCTCATTTTCTCCATCTGTAAGGTGGGGGTCCTCCCTGTGCCTACTTTTTGGGGTGCTGACCTTACTTAACGGGCTAAGGTATGTGTGCACTTAGCACAGGGTATATAAGGTATGTATGCACTTAGCCAACTCATTGGATGCGGTTGTGAATGTCCACTCTTGTCATTCTTATGGGAAGAGGATGGGAGAGTTGGAGGATGAGGAAGAAGCCTAGGGGGCGACTGAGAAGAGAGAGAGAAAGACTAGGAATGAGGAAAGACCTCCCTGTCTGGGGGCAGAAGGCTGGAGACAGAAGCGAGGGCTGGAGTCAGAGATGATGAGCATTTTCCACCTTTGTCTTGCAGAACCCGTGTGAGGAAAGGGAGCTGGTAGCATTGGTTGTAAAATTTAGAGGGCACTGGAGCAGAGAAATAATATTTTAATGCAATATCTTAAAAACTCAAAATGAGTGGTGGTATAGCCTGTGACCTCAGTCCTTGGGAGGCTGAGATAGAAGGATCACAGGTTTGCAGCCAGCCTCAGCAACTTAGGGAGACCATCTGCAATTTAGTGAGACCCTTGTATCAGAATTTAAAAAAATAGCCGGGCGTGGTGGCGCACGCTTGTAATCCCAGCATTCGCATTCGGGAGGCTGAGACCAAAGGATCTGGGTTCGAGGCCAGCCTCAGCTACCTAGTGAGGCCCTCCGCAGTTTAGTGAGACCCAGTTTCAAAATAAAGAATAAAAAATAGGGCTGGGGGTACAGCTTGGAGGTAGAATGCCCCTGAGTTCAATCCCCAGTACTGCAAAAAAAAAAAAAAAAAACAAAACAAACATATATAGAGGACAGGGGGGTGTAGCTGAGAGATAGAATATCCGTGGGTTCAATCCCCAGTAACGCGCACACACACACACACACACACACACACACACACACACACACACATACCTGAAAATGAATGCAAAAAATTCCACAATGAACCAAGTATCAACATTTGTAAAGGTATGACCTGACTCTTGCTTTTGCTATCCCGATACTGGTCCTGTCCTACGCTCTTATTTAAAATTTCTATATCCTGTTCATCATGATTTTTTTTTCTGCTTAAATTTTAATTTTTTGAAGCATGAGATGTTACATACCTTGATTTTGAGTGTTTTGATCCCTCCTTGAATTTTGCATCTGAAACAAGTCCTTCACTTGCCTCTTCCTTAGCCTGGTCCAGGATGGTCCTGGTGTATGCCTGCTGGCCTGGAAACATGGCTAATAGCGCCCTCTCTCACTCTCCGGTGTCCAGTTTGTATGATAAATGATCCGGTCATCTCACAGGCCTGAGCCTGGGCCTGGGCCCCTGGGAGCGTGCAGTAAGTATTATCACCCTAGTGGGGCAGGGGCACCCCTCTTCTCCATCGCAGGTAGAACCCCAAGCTGCACATCTCCACCTCCCCCCAACCCCTGGTTCCACCGCTCACACCCTGTGACATGGGGTAACAGGGGAGAGGTGGCCTCAGACATGGGGCTGCTATTTCAGAGCAGACGATGGCTTCCTTCTCTACCCCAAATGAAACCTTTCCTCTCCCAAAGTCCTCAGCCCTCTCATTAGCGGTTGTGTTTGTGGATAATAGCTATAAGTAGGAGGCAATAAAAAAAAAAAATGCAGAATGTACTGCCCGGCCTCTCCCTCACCCTTCCGTGGGGAGGCCTGCCAGCTCCGGCCGAGGTCTTAATGGCTCCAACGCGGACCCCGGGGCTGTGAGTGGGCATTTGTATTACAGCTGGATTATTTAATCCCCATTAGTTAAGAATGCCGGGCCACAGGCCAGGAGCCCAGGAAAATAAGTGGTGACAGGTGGGTGAAAAATAGCCTCCCGGAGCCTCCGCGGCCACTTCAAAGGCCACGGCCCTGGCAGGTAATTGAGGCCTAATGGACACCATGTCCGGGAAACAGCTTGCCCAGAAATGCCCCTGCGCACGAGAAGGACACGGGCGGGGACTGGCCAGGCCGCGCTGCCAGGCCAAGCCCAGAATGGCCCTGTAATTAGGGGACAGAGCAAATACCTTTTCTGTCAGGCACTGCGTGGGGTTGCTTGCGACTTCCATGTTGGGAGTGTCCTGGGACGGGCAGGCCGCCTCGGGGAGAGCGGGTCCCTTCATCACATGGGCTGCCATGAGGCGGCCTCTGAGTGGGGGAAGTGGTCGTGTGGGTTGTGCTTTCGTGGTGTGTTTGCACATGCACGTGTGTTTGTACATGTCAGTGTGTGTTTGCATGTACTTGTGTGTGTGTGTGTGTGTGTGTGTGTGTGTGCACAGGTCCCTCCCTATGTCTCATTTTTTAATATTTTTATACTTTTATCGGAGCATTGTAATTATACATCTTAGGGAGGTTTAAAGCTTCAAGTCCCACCTCGCTGCCCGCCCACCCCTCCAGCACGTTAGTGAGATTGGTAGCGAATCCTCCTGTGACTCCCTCCTGTGGGGACAGGGCACAGGTTGCATGGTTCCTTTCACCAGTTCTTCCTTTCCCCCTCCCACCTTCCTTCCCCAAGCCCCTCCCACTGTTCTACTGGTCACGCTCCTCATTTATCTAAAGTTCCTCCTTTTTCCCCCTTATTTTTCTCTCCAACTTCCACAGATGAGAGAAAACATTTGACCCTTGACTTCTTAGGACTGGCTGATCTCACTGGCATAGGAGTCTGTAGCTCCATCCATTTCCCTGCAAATGGCATGATTTTGTCCTTCTTTATGGCTGAGTAGAATCCCACTGAGGATACATAGCACGTTTTCGCTAGCCGCTCATCTGTTGGCATGCGCCTAGGTTGGCTCTGTCATTTGGCTACTGTGAATTGTGCTGCCATTGACACGGATACGCATGTGTCCCTGTAGTATGCTTTCTTCCACGTCTGTAGTCTCGCTTCAGGAAGGGGTGTCACACAGCATCCATTTGGACCTTTAAAATGGTCTTCCCCTCCAGCTAGACTGTCTTCTTGGATTTTTAGAATCCCCACGGGGCTGGAGGCTGGCCTGGCTGCTTAGGTGGCAGCTTGCATCAGCAGGGTGCGGGAAGGAGCCCTTCCATGCTGCGGTGGGCAGTGCCAGGGCCCAGCTGCCCTTCCTCATAGGATCTGCTTATCGGCTGCTCCAGCACTCGGCCCTGAGGACCCATGGGCCTCCAGTGTGGCCTCTTCTACACGCTGGTCACCCGGAGACCTTCACTCTGTTCCCCAGAGTCCTGGACCAACCTCTTCCTCTGATTCTTCTTATAGTAGCTTTCATTCAATCAGCCCACTTTCAACTTAAATTTGCTTTAGAAAGGAACATTTGATTGCCACCAGAAATGGAAGAACCAATGTCATTTGGCATAAATAGCAGATAATGATAAAAATCAGACCAACGAAAAGAGCTGGAGGTTTTCAATCTCAGCTGGTGAGTGGCCAGTTCAAGGTTTCAAGTTGGAGGCCAAGGCTCTCTCTGTTGAAAAAAAGTTAGCTGACCTTAAGGAACTGGAAAGACATCCCAACACCAAACACTTTCTTCCTGGCATCACCCAGAAATGAAAGCACACCCACCAGGCTTCCGGCATGATGGATGAGGTTCCTGTCATGCCCAGGTGTCACCCCAAGTAACTGCTAAGCCCACAGCTGGCATTGGTAAGGAGTACTGTGGCTGAGTTTTGGAACTGGGCCACCGAGCCCCACTGGGAGGATCACTTGGACTCTCAGGCTTGGGTTCCTCTTCCCTCAAATGGAGGTGAAACAGAACCAGGCGTGGTGGTACACACTTGTAATCTCAGTACTTGGGAGGCTGAGATAGGAGGATCACAGGTTTGAGGCTAGCCTCCGCAACTTACCAAGATCCACTGCAATTTAGTGAGAACTTGTTTCAAAATAAAACACAAAAAAGGCCTGGAGGGCCGGCCGGGCGTGGTAGCGCATGCTTGTAATACCAGCATTTGGGAGGCTGAGACCGGAGGATCCGGGTTCGCGGCCAGCCTCAGCTACCTAGTGAGGCACTCCACAACTTAGTGAGACCCGGTTTCAAAATAAAGAATAAAAAAATAGGGCTGGGGGTGTAGCTTGGAGGTAGAATGCCCCTGAGTTCAATCCCTAGTACCGCAAAAAAAAAAAAAAAAAAAAAAAAAAAAGGCCTGGAGGGGTGTAGCTTGGAGGTAGAATACTCTTGGGTTCAACCTCCAATACCCCCCCCCCAAAAAAAAAAAGGAAAGAAAAAGCTGGTGGGACAGTTGGAGGGAAGGGATGTTTTACGCTTGTGGCATACTGCAAGTTCTCAGTTGGTTTCTTGCCACTTGGCTAAAGTGGGGCTTTGAGTGCTTGTGTTTATCAGAGGTCTCAGGCTTGACGAAAGCTCAGTACCCCACAGAGCTGAATCAGGAGGGCGCAGAGCCCTTCTGCTACCTTGAGCTGGGAGAGGCATGAATATTGAAAGCCAGTGCTGACACATGGAAGCCCTTTCTCTGACATACACATTGGCATGAGAAACCCTCTTCTCCAGATGAGAGAGGCCTGGTGCCAGGGGCACTCCCCAAGATCTCAAAGAAATAGGGCAAGCACTCAGACCCAGGGCACATCCACGTACATACTCCTGGAGCTCTGCTAAGCGGTTACAAACGTGAGCTCACTTAACCCTTGCCCTGAAGCACTATGGTGGGCAGTGCTGTGGGTTAAGTATTCTCTGTAACCCCATTTTACAGGTCAGGCCAAGCAACGTGCCCCAGATCACTTAGGAAGTGGAGGAGTCTGGGATTCCAGCCAAACCAGGCTCTGAGCTCTTACCCATCGGGCCGCAGATGCCTCCCTTCAGATGCACACACGTGTGGCTGTGTGGTGTGTGGTGTAGGTGTGCGTGTGCCTGTGTGTGTCAGATGAGGGTGTGTACAGCCTGGGCCACCACTAGTCAGCTGGGACTGAGAGGAGTCGACTCTTACAAAACCAAACCCTGCTTCTTTCAGCATGTTCACATAAAAGTGGCTTCTAATTTCAGCTACAAATACCACATTCTCTGAGCTACAATTGGCAGGGGTGGCCAGGATGGCCCCAGTTCACATTCCTTCGAGTCACCAAGTGGATCGGCCCAGGCATGGTCATAATTGAGGATTCAGCACTCGGGTTTCATGAGACAACATTAGAAATGCCACTGTGACCGCCGGCCTCACCGTGGCATGGGGAGGGCCCGCGCTGGCCGCCCTCCTGGAGCACAGACAAGCCTGGCTGTGTCGGAGCCGGGGCTCAGGTGACCGGCGCACGGGCACTGCCTTGCTGCCTGCCGCCAGGCCGGGGAGGCTGGTTCATAAACATGCGCCCAGCTGGCCTCTCACCTTCCCGCCGGGACTGGACATTTCTGTGGCCGTGGACTGGAAACCCATCTGGCTGAATGGTGCCATTGATGGCAGCCAGACCGCCTTTCACGGTGGGGATGGATGGCAGGGCGGCTGCAGGCTCTGTGCCCACCTGCCCTGGCCTTGCTGGGCACTGCAGCTCTGGAGGCTCCTGGAACACCAGGTGGAGATGGCAGGGATTAGTAAAGTGATGTCCTCTTCACTGTCCCCAACCCCACCATCTTGCTCTTGACCTATTGCAACCCTTCTTCCTCCAAACCACCCTCAGAGTGTGCTTCTCCTGAAGCCCAGCTCTGATCTTGAAGCTCCCAAAGCCCATCAGCCCCCCTATCCTTCACAGATCTTCTATGGCTCCCTATTGCCCATACTATAATTAACAACGAGAAATCCCCCATCATAGTTGTTCAGAATTCTCCTCTTCTAGCTTCAGTCATTACCTGGCAGGTGTCAAGTGTGAAGGTGCCACCCCTAGACTGTGGCTGCACCCATACGCAGCTTCTGTGCAGGCTGGCTACTGTGGCTCGCTCTTCAGACATTGCTGTCTGCTGAAAGGCTGGGGGAATTAATCCCAGGAATCCACAGGCATGCGAATCTCTGTCTTGATTTTGCTTTTAGGGAACTCTGCCTCAATCAGGGAGGAAACCCAGTAAATCCAGAGGAGCAGAAATGGGTAATTTTGATAATTATAAGTTTTTTTTTTTTTTCAAATTGAAAGGTTTGTCTACGTAGCATAGCAAATATTTATTGAGCACACTATCATTAGCTGGGATATACATGTTGAAATCATTCATTTTTTTTATTTATACCCATGACACCATACGTACACATACAGACACTTTCACACAACCACACACCATGCACGTTCCCACACATACAGGGTCATACCGCATATACGTCTACCATAACCCTCCTTTATCCACAGCAGATACAGCCCAACACCCCAGTGGATGACTGAAACTGCGGGTCCCAATTTGTTTTCGTATACATACCTACCTATGGCAAAGCGTAACCTATAAATAAGGCGTAGTAGCAACTAATAGTAAAAAAGCAATTATAACAATATACTGTAATAAAAGTTATTTAAAACTTATAAATGTTTTTCTCTGGAATTTTCCACCTAATATTTTCAGACTTCAGTTCAATAGGGGTAATTGGACCTTCATGGAAACTGAAAGCTTAGATAAGGGGGAACAACTGTACCTGAGCTTGGCACAGAAGCCCGTATCACATATGACAACTCTGATCTTCTATACTGTCTGTACCCTGTATATATTCACACACAGACATGTCATATACATTTATCCACACACAGTCTAATGATACGTATGCACATGTAAGCATGCACCATATACATTTCCATGTTCATGGTCAGGCCCCATGTACGGTGATTTATTCACAGACCTGCTCTGCATATATTTACATATCTATCGTCCGTGTCATATTCATTTACATGCACTTTCATTCATTGTATCCACGGGGTACAGATTTACTCTGACTCTCCCATAAAGTAGTAGCTTATTTCCTTAAAAAGAAACACACAGTTGATTAATTTTTCCCCCTGAATCTCTCCCTTGTCAAATGGGAGGAAAAAGTTGTTGTGTTTGTGTATCAGGCCCATTAGCCTAGATAAACTGTTGGCCTCCTGTAATGATTAATGACAGAATAGTGCAGTCGTTGCAAAAATAAGTCATGCGGCGAGGAGAGAACTGAAGATTGTATCTAACACCAGGGGATGGCTTATTAATCTCACTTCTGGAGGAATTCCTGAGTAAATCAGTCTCCTTTATTAATGATATTTCACTCTGCTCTGCGAGACATCTTTTATCCAGCCAGAAGGGCAATTATCTATTTAGGCCAGGAAACAATATTAGTTACTGCCTCAGCTCCAGGACGAGGAGAGGGGCCAGGAGAAGAAGCAAGAGAGACACACACAGAGGGTTCCTGTCCCCAGACTGATGGATGCTAGGGTCCCTTAAATCTCCAAGCAGGCTGCTTCTCCCATGCCAGGAGGCTCGACTGTGTGTGTGTGTGTGTGTGTGTGTGTGTGTGTGTGTGTGTGTGTGTGTGTGTATGAGAGAGAGAGAGAGAGAGAGAGAGAGAATATTAATGAATATTGGGGCAAAGGGGCCTAGGGGCAGATGTCCTACTTCCTTGATCAAAATAGCCAATGTCAGCTCCTTTGTTCAGTCAGCATCAATGAGCCTACTATGTGACATTCTTCCATGATTGCAGTTTGGGGGAAACAGGACTGGATAGCAGGCCATGGTAGCAAAGGGAGGTATTTTCTGGACTGAAACTACCATTTGTCTCTGTCTTCTGCACTGTAGCAATTGCTCAGATACAGTGAGAAGCCTGGGGGACTTATTCAGCCCACAGTTCAGGGAATGTAACCAAATCACGGACCCTCTCACAGCATATTTGGTGAATTTGCCTATCTCTTGTCTTCATTGTTCATTCACCCATTCAATGGGCATTTATAAGGCGCTCACTGTATGCCAGCCCCCATTCTCAGCTTGGGGGAATTGCTGATGAGGGAGATACAATTCTTGCCTGCTAGAAATTTATGGGAAATAATGGAACAATTTGACCAAGAAAACAAAGTAACAACTCTGTAAGGTTATAAAGTACAAATGAGTTCTATGTGCCTAGCACAAAATGTATGTGTGTGTCTGTGTGTGTGTGTGTGCACACGCATGCAAATGTGCATGCAAGTGTGTGTGCTCACATGTAGATGGAAAAATTGAAGGTGGAATGATACAGGGCAAACACTTGGGGTTGACAGCAGTCTTTCTGACTTCCAGCCTTGGCTTTGCTTATTGGTCAGCTCTGCACACACCCCTTACTTCTCCGAGACTCCATTTTCTTACCCATATAACAGGGCTAATGATAGCGATTTCTGGTGAGATTTTACCAATGCTTCATTGCCCCAGCAGATTTTTTAAAAGGATCAAATATTTATAAATGGTGCCCAATAAAGACATGTGATGGCCGGGCGTGGTGGCGCACGCTTGTAATCCCAGCATTTGGGAGGCTGAGACCGGAGGATCCAGGTTCTCGGCCAGCCTCAGCTGCTTAGTGAGGCCCTCTGCAACTTAGTGAGACCCGGTTTCAAAATAAAGAATAAAAAATAGGGCTGGGGATATAGCTCGGAGGTAGAATGCCCCTGAGTTCAATCCCCAGTACTGCAAAAAAAAATAAAAAATAAAAAATAAAAAATAATAATAATAAAAGTCATGTGATGGCAAACCTTTGTCCTGAGAGGTAAGTCACCATAACAGCCATGTCAACTGTTGCCATCTGAGTACTCAGGACCATCCACACTTTGCATGTGTCCACTCCTAAATGAGCCAAACTCTGGGGCTTGGGGGACACACAGGGAATTATTTGGGGAATTACTGAGCTCCTCATGAGTGACCCAGACAGAACTTTTTTCACTTTGGGGGACAGGCCTGTGGGAGAGGGCCAGGGCTCACAGAGGCCCGCAGTAGTCCACATGCAGAAGCACTCGGAGCTTGCTGGGAATGTGGGGTCTTCCTACCCACTGCAGAACCGGAATCTGCATTTTAAGAAGGTTCACATGAGGGCTGGGATGCAGCTCAGCACTGGAGCAGGTGGGTTCAGTCCCCTGTACCACACACTTACACAGAAGTACAGAGATAGAAGGTGTGTCTGCGGCCCAGCGGTAGAACTTATGCTTAGCATGCACTGTACCCTGGGCTCAATCCTCCACACCCAAACAAACAAGCAAAGCAAAGAATTTCCTGTGACATGTGAGAAGCGCTGTTCTAGTCCTCTCCCCTCCAGCCCAGGACCCCACTCTCCTCTAGAGCTCGCCAGCCACAGGCATTTCCTACCTACATGGAGCTCCCGCCCTGCCATGGGCAGCTCTTCCCCTGGTCCTGCCTGTTCCCAGGTCTGTGTGGCAGAGTGGGCAGGGAAGCCTCTGGGACAGAGGAGGGAGAAACCCTCAGAAGAGGCTCACCTGTGACGAGGCAGCTTGGCCCACAGCCGGGAAGGAAGGACATGGGGCCTAGGAACCATTAAAAAGAGGGGCTGCTGGATCCCCACTGAGTGTGTGGGTGCTACGCCGCGCTAGGCCCTTGCCTGGCCTGAATGCACATGGACGCCTAAGCCTCACCTCCACCCCAGGATGGAGGCTTTCTCTGTTCTCACTTTGCAAATGGGAAAACCAAGGCTCTGAGGAACGACATCTTGCCCACGGCGAGGGAGCCTGCATTCAAACCCCACAGCTGACTGTCACATGTGTTGGCCGACACATGTGCCCGGTCTTCCGCCCAGTCCCACCCCCTTCTGCCTCCCCAGGCTTGGCCCTTCTCGGGCAGGCGGTCCAGCACAGATGGTCTTTCCTACAGCAGGGCCAGTGCAGGGAGGCTGGGCCGCAGGCCTCATTCAGGGCGTGGGCAGTGCCCGGCGGGCTGCAGGAGCACGAAGCCCAGCCCCTCTCGGTCAGCGTTTTTGCTGCCCCCCAGCCCTCCCCACCCCAGTAATTAAATAAGTCTCTGGAAGAGGAGCCTGTACAGTATGTCATAAAATCTCTCTGAACTACCTATATTTACCCCTGAAAGTGAATTCTTTATAAGACCCGGGATATCAAAGCGGCCAGGGATCAAAGTGGTTTTAATAAGCCAGCCGAGTGTGCCTGCCCGGCCTGGCCTCCTCCTGCTGCCCTCCTTGGAAGCACTTAGGACGCCCCTTGGGCCACATTGTCACTCTGATTGCTCTCTGTACAGGCCTTTAGGGGAACAAAAACGCCACCCCCTCGTTCCCTGGACTCTGCCCACCTCGCCCCACACAGGTTGTGGCTCTGCATCTGTTCTCAGTGGTACCTGGAGGGACCATCAGTAACAAGTGAACAGTCACCGTGTGCTGGGAGGGGGGGACCAGGCGTGGCAAATGGACCCCTGTGTATCTGGTCCCCGCAGAGCTGAAGAGGGAGCAGCATTCACAATTGGAGCAAAGCTGGGAAACGGTTCCCTCGGGGTGAGTGACTGGGAAGGGGCGCGAGGGAGCTTCCGTGTGCTGGTCCTGGTCACCTTCTGGTGTAGATCTGAGTGTCAGGGACATTTGGGTGTGTTCGGCTAAGAAAATTCATCAAGCTGAACAATTAAGACGTGCACTTTTTTTTTTTTTTTTTTTTTGGTGTGCAGTATATTTCAATAAAAAGATTTCAAAAGCGTGACCGTTTCACGTGGGGTCCCCCTTGGCCACATTCTCAGGAGAGCTGGCTGCCGCGGGCTGCGTTCCCACTTGGTTGCCGTCCACAGGAGCTGAGTCCTGGCTGCCCATGAGGAGAGGGGGCTCCGGCTGGTCTCAATCCTCTACCACCACCCTTGTGGGAATCTCAATTTGAAGTCTCTGGCCAAGCACAGATCTCTTACTGTACTATCAGGGAAACTGAAGCTCAAGGGAAGAGAGCTTATAGGTTGAGACCAGACTCAGTTTTAGCTGTTGGTATAGACTTGTTCTGCTCTACCTAGGGCTGGTGGACTATGGCTCATGGGCCAAATCTAGTCGGCTGCCTGTTTTGCAAATGAACTTTTATTGGAAACAGTCACGTCCATTTATTCCCGTGCTGTCTCCGGCTGCTTTTGGGCTACGGCGGTGAAGTCGAGTGGTTGACACAGAGGCTACATGTGGCCCACCAATCCCCAGATAGTTAGACTTTACAGAGAAAATTTGCTGAACTTTGCTTTTACCCCATGATGCTTCCTGAATCATGTCCCCAGCAGCAAGTGAAACGAAGTCCTGCTTTTCATTCGGCCATTGCTTCTAGTCCCGGACCCCTCTATTCATCCCCGCGCAGGACTGAGGATGGGGATAGAAAAGTACCTCTGGGGCTCTGCCTCCTTAGATGGCAGCGAAGACATGGAAGGGTTGGGAGCTAAGGAGTTGTGTGGCTTTGGGACACAGTCTCGACATCTCTGGGCTTCAGCACAGCTTGCCTGCCACCCCCATGGTGGTGTAGAGAAAATCGTGCCAGTTGTGAAGTATGAGGATGGAGAGCAGTGTCATACCCCTCAGTGGTGTGATACTGTTTCCTGTTATGACCTGCTCTACTCCACGCAACAGGCATTTTGTTCTGTGGTGCTGGGGACGGAACTCAGGGCCTCACACCTCGCACATGTAGGCAAGCTCTCTACCACTGAGTCACAACCCCAGACCTGGGCTTAGCATTTTTACTCGATTTTTCTGTTTAATATTTACAATAAGCTCCGAGGTGAGGCGGTAGTACAGTTCCTGTGTTTTGGAACGTCTTGTTCACCTTAAGGTCGTGGGTGATTTACTATTCTGCCCACTTTACAGATAAGGAAATGGAAGATGTTAAACCTGTAAGAGGCGCCATTGGTCCACAGGTATTTATTGAGCATCTTCTATATGTCACACTGTACTGCTCTCTGTTTGGGGCTCTTGGAACAAAACATAGATGGATAAAGCTTCTTTCTAATAAATTAATGAACTTGCCTGAAATCACACAGTTAGAAAGTGCTGGGACTTGAACTTGGCTCCTTCTCTATGAACCAGCAGGCTCGACTCTTGCTGTAGGGTGCCAGTGACCACAGGGAGGAGGGGGAGGAGCGAGGGCCATGGCCCTGGGACCCTGGCCCAGGACACCTGGCCAGGCCCTCCCAACTCAACCCCAGTGACCGGTATCTAGAGCTTGGCAATCTGGTGCTGCCTTTGAGAGGATCTTAGCAATGGGGGATGGGCCACCTTGTTAAGCCACTTTGCTGCATGGAGACTCCTGCGAGTGGTCACATGGACCTCTCTGGAAGCTAAGTCCAGCCTGAGTCACAGCCCTGAGGCTCCCGAGGCCTCCTGCACAGGGGTCACATGCAGAATCGCCCCACCTGCCTCCTCGTGATCAGAGGAGCCGGCGGGGACACTGCAGACTGGGTACTCTTTGGGATGTGCCAGGCCTTAGCCCCAGGGACAAGGGTGAGCAGACCCTCCCCCCGAAGGCCGTGCCCCCAACCCCAAACCCGTTGATCCTGCTCTGCCGCCCATCTGCGGGGTGCCCAGGTCTCTCTGTTGCTACGGTGGCTCAGTGGTTCCCCATCTTTCCCTTGGCTCCCGTCTTTGTACAGAGGATGCTACTGCCAGGAACCCCTCCTTTTTCTGACTGTGTCCTCTCCAGCCCAGGCCTCTCCCGGTCTAGCACCTCACTCACAGGCACCACTGCGATGCCCCATCCCCACCTGCCAGGGGGCCACCAGGAGGGGTTCCCACCTCGCCTGCCTCCTCCTCAGACCCGGAGCCCCTGGGGGCCAGAGGCATCGCTGGGTGGGCGACGTCAGCACAGAACCTGCTCCAGGCGAAGACTGATGTGCTGACTGCACAGCTTGGCTTTCCTTCCTGGGTCTCCAGCAGCTCTTAGCTTTGGGGGCACAGGGGGGATCGTGTGCAGTGGGCGGGCTGGGAGCTGCTTGACCAGGACTGTCTCTTTCCTGGGCACCTCTGCCTGGCCTGAGGTGTGGACAGAGCCCCAGACACCTGCCACAGCAATCTCAGCCCGCTTTCCTCTGGGCCTGGGCAGGGAGAGAAGTGGGCACTGATCCACTTAAGAGACCCAGAAGAGGCGGGCAGAGGGGCATGCGGAGGCCCCGGGGCAGAGGCAGGAAATCCTTCTTGTAGCAAGAAGAGAGGAGGGAGGAGGCAGGCATGGAGGAGCCCACAACACACACTTCCTGTGTCCTGTGTCCCTACCATGCAGCATACTATCTTAGATATGTCACCTCCCAGCCAGGCCTGGTGGCGCACGCTTGTAATCCCAGCATTTGGGAGGCTGAGACCAGAGGATCCGGGTTCGCGGCCAGCCTCAGCTACCTAGTGAGGTACTCCGCAACTTAGTGAGACCCTGTTTCAAAATAAAGAATAAAAAATAGGGCTGGGGGTATAGCTCGGAGGTAGAAAGCCCCTGAATTCAATCCCCAGTACTGAAAAAAAAAAAAAAAAAGATATGTCACCTCACAGCTAGAAAGTGGTGGGGTCAGGATCTGGCTCCAGAGCCTAAATGTCCCCCTTCACACACACACACACACACACACACACACACACACACACACACACACACACACACCACATGTACACACGTACACACATGCACACACAGCATTGCTGCCAGTAATTGGCCCATCAGATCTTCATAAATCTCAGGAACATGGTCATTCATTCAGGGATAAGTCTAGTGTGGGGTAAGACTAACAGAGGTGCTCGGCGTCAGGGGCTGCCCCTGAGTGCGCGTGAGCCCACAAGTGTGTGCCTCCTGAAAGTTTGCGTTCTGGGTGCACTTTGATCACCTGAGCCTCATCCCAGGCCCGTTCCCATTCCACAGATGGGGAAACTGAGTCTCTGCGACAGGATGGGAAGCACTCTGGAGCATAAGCTATAGCACTAGCAGGAGGGGAGCGAGGCCTGGGGTTGTCAGGAAGCAGAGCAGGGCGCAGGTCTGCATCAGGATGCAGGGGCTGAGGTGGACTTGACAGCAACGACTCCAGGAGGCTGCGATGGGCCCCAACACACCTCCTCCGGGAGACTCTAGCCAGCTCTCAGCCTCCCGGGCCCTCCATAGGGAGCCTCTTTCTTTCCCTCTCCTGCAGAGCTGGTGGGGCCCAGCCCTCTTCCCCTACAGCCTCCTCTTGCCAGATTCCAGCTACAGGGCCTGCTGCCCAGGCTCGGAGAGGAAGGCACAGCTGGTTGAGGTTAGAACCAAAGCACACAGTCCTCGACCTGAATTCCTCCCCTGCTCCCCCACACCGATTCCCAGGCAAGCCCAGGGTGGGGGCGGCACCCCCAGAAGCCCCAGCAGTTTTCCAGGAGAGTGAGGAGGCAGGGACTGCAGCTAGCAGGCCCCCTTCCTAGAGCGCAGTGGGGGCCCGGGTCAGCTGGGGTTCATCATGCCCATTCACCAGATGAGGCAACCGAGGCTCGGCAGAGGCCGTGAGCGGTTGGGGGTGGGAGTCAGGGGCAGCCACGTGAGGCCGCCGAGCCTCGGGGAGGGAGGGCAGTGGAAAAAAACATCCCCATGCCTCTGTGATAAGTGTGTGTGGATCTCATTTGAACCCCGTCTAGATCAAAGTGCGAGTTTTTCCTGGTGAGGCTTTTAAAAAAATGACTTTCGGGTTTTCAAAAGAAAATGTTCTGCTGACTTAGACATCAATAGCTCACTTAAAACTTGGGGGATTGCACTATTAACATTTTTTTCCCTTTTTACTGGTCTTCCCCAGTCCTTCTCCCCACCGCCTAAGGTCCTGGGTCTCCGGGGCCCTCTGCTCTTTGGGGCCAGACCCTCCCCCCAGGGCCGCCCTCCCCCAAGTCCTCACCATGCAGTGGCACAGGTTCTGTTGAACTAGAGGTGGGGGAACATTACTGTCTGCTCAGAGAAGGGGGCAGGATTACCTTCCTTTCTCAGGGTAGCCGATGGGTCCTCCCATTGCCCGTTTGCAAGAGCTAGATAAAAGTTGAGGAGCAAATGCACAACCTGGACCGTGAGGAGATTGCAAGACGGCAAGGGAGACCTGCAACATAAATAGGCCAACACATTGGTTCATTTCTTTCTCTTGGCTACAGTTTCTTTGCAATACCTGCTCCCACCCCTCAAAATGGGGAAAAAATTGTAAAAAATGATAAATTGGGGTTTTGTGCATGTGTCTTGTTTTAAACCAATATGATCTCAATTCTTTTGTGGGCTTTGAAAGTCCGTGCGGGAATTCCCCCCTCGCTGTAAATACCCAGCGTCCGGGCCTTATGGCATGTGATCTGTAATAAACTTCAAAAGAACACCTTTGACATTTTAGATAACTTGCAAATGATGATGCAGAGAGATCTTTTGCCACTACAAAGAAAGAACAAAAGAACCGACATGAAAGAGAAATCAATAAACATATGGCAATTAATAAAACATTTTCTATGAATACCCTACAAAGAGTTTTACAACGGTATAAAAACCCAACAGTTGTTTCAGTGTGGATTTAAGATGTCTCAGCTGGCGTATTAAGACATCCGCGCTGAGCAGCACACGGGAAGGCACAGGAAAACCGGGCCAAGGCTGGCCTTGTAAATCCATCAGAGCCCAAGGTACAGCTCAGATGGCGGGATGGCCTGGAAAGGGGCCCAGGACCGAGCGATGCATTCCATCTTCAGGACTAAAAGGGCGAGGTGGAGGGGAGCGTGCCTTTCCAACTGTGGAAACCACTGGTGAGCAAGGCCATTTGGAAGCTGGGCTGGGGTCCCCCAACCTCATCAGCTGAGCCGAGCCCAGGTGTGATCTCAGAGATGGCTCTGCAACACATCTGGAATCTTCCAGCTTCTCCTTATCTGACCTTCTCTCCTGTCACTTTGTCATGTCCAGTCTGGGGCTAAGCTGGGATTCCATAAGTTTTTTTTTTTTTTTTTTGGTTGCAGTGCCAGGGATCTAACCCAGGGCCTCGTAATAGGCAAGCACTCTACCACTGAGCTACCCTGCCAGCCCAAACAGAGGTATTTAGCAATCAGTAGGTGTCAGCACTGACAATCAGAACAGAGTCAGCTATGCAAACCCATGGATTGTGCCCCCACTGGAATTCTCCACTGAGCGCTCAGCTGCAGCTTGTGTGATGATTCTTCCTTACTCCGAATCATGGGTTTGACTCCTGCTTCTACCACTTCCAGCTCACTAAGTGGCTTTGGGGGATCTCCTTGGCCTCGGGTTCCTCTTCTGTGCAATGGGTACCATGCTGTTTGCCCATGCCCTCTCCAGCTTTATTGGATGCTCATGGATGTGAGTACGAATCTCAGAGCCCTGTGCTTGTGGCAGTGATGGGGAGAAGAAGGTGGCCTGCTTGCCGACCAAGCAATCTACTGCACAGACCAGGCAATCGACTGTGCCTCCTCCCTGCTTGCTCCTCTTCCCTGGGAGGTTGTCATGGCTTCCAATTAGAAAATGCCTTGGGAAGTTCCTGCTGGGCATGCCCTGTGGACAAGCTGGGCGTTGACTCCTCAGAAGCTGGTGGTCCCTGGGCGTATCTCCCTGGGCATCGTAAAGCTCAGGCTGGGAGATGGAGCAACTTTGGAATTCCTGGAGGAGAGTTAAGAGTCCAGCAGCCTATGGGATTGTGACACACAGAAAGGAGAGGCTAAGAGGAGGGCAGAGAGGAGCAAGGCAAATGCACAGACTTTGCTTTTACTTGCAGTGTGTTCTCGTGCAGGGAATCCTGTGCTCCGCTGCATATTGCATACATATGTGTATAAAGGCAGGAAGTATTTGAACACTGGGTTAAAATCCTTTGCGACCTTGGTTGAGTTTTTAGCATGTGTGGGACTTAGTCTTCTCATCTGTGAAATAGGTGCTAGATCCCAACCACCATAGCTTCTCATAAAAGGTCAAGTAATCATGACCTACAGGGTCCAGGACAGACCTCAATGTCCTGCTGTCCAGGGGTGATGTCAGTCAAATGGTGATTCCCAAGCAAGGCTTCCCTGTCCCGGAAAGCTTTAAATGCAGGAAAGGGCTTCCTTACCCAGAGGAGTTCTTTCTCCTTGCTCAGTGGGTCTCAGTCACCCTGCGGGGAGGGCAGTGCATATAGGGAGGTACAATTAAAGCATCTTAGCAATTCTCAAGTGGGGGAAGATGGCCTGCCGAACCTGTCTATGAGATTCCCCAGCCACTTGCAGGCTTGCTGGCTCGCTTGGAGATGTCCCTCGGGCAGGTGGAGTTCTCCCTGGAGGTGTCCCCTGCAGCTCAGGAAGAGGATCAAAATTGCTCCCTGCTCTTGCCAGCTGGGCACATCTTACTTAGAGGCGCTATGGTAGGTGTTTGCATCATGGGCCCACAGACCCTCAGCTGTCACCTGGGGCACCACGTAGACTGCATACCACCAGACCCTGGCTAAGCCCTGCTAATTCAGAATGGTGGTGGCCAGGCCCCAAGAAATGGAATTTTTATGGAGTTCCTCCTCTACTATGGGGTTCTTTGTACATTAAAATCTAAGAAACAATTTTTTTTTTGGTAAGTACTAGGGATTGAACTCAGGGGTATTCTACCTCCCAGCTACACCTCCAGCTTTATTTTATTTCTATTAAACAGGGTTTTGCTAGGTTGATGAGAGTCTCGCTACTTGCTGAGGCTGTCCTTGAACCTGCTGTCCTCAGGCCTCAGCCTCTCAAGTACTGGGATTACAGGCATGTTCCACCATGCCTGACTCTAAGAAACAATTCCACAGGGTTAAGGGCAATGGCTTTGGGGTTATAGAGATTGTGGTTTGAGTCTCAACTTCACTGTTTTTTAATTTTATTTTGTTTGTTTGTTTTTGTTTTATAACTTGGGTCAATCACTTAGCATCTTTGAGGCCTCAGTTTCTTCGTCTTCATAGAACAGGGGTTTCACATGTACTTTATAAGGTAATATAAGGCCAAAGGAGCTGAGGAGGGTCGAATGCATAGCCTCAGATGTGATTAACAATAAGTATCATGATAAAGGAGCAGATAGTAATGCTCGATGGTGCTGACTTATTGTTGCTGTCGCCATCTTCATGGTTCCTAGGCTCTTCGCTTTCCTGGTTTGACTCTGCACCAGTGAGAGCTCCTAGGGGGAGGCCAAAGGTAGCAGAGGCTGCCCAGGACTTGAAAAGAGGAGTGAGAAACCAAGTCTATCCTCCTTTCCTTTTGGAAAACACTCAGTTGAGTGTTTTTTGCTAGGTTAGGGAAGCAGTTACCGAACTTGTCCCCACAACAGCCTGAGATGGCAGTGCCAGTGCTGGGTGGAGAAGCCTGAGCTAAGCCCACCAAGACCCCCCAGGATGGCCTCTCCTTCCCTGGGGCCTTCTCCCACTCCCAGGACGTCCAGCAGCAGGAAGTCTGACCTCAAGGTTATTCAATCAACAGGTGGGGGTCCTTCATTCAGGTCCACACCAGACTCCATACTTAATGCAGCAGTCCCATTCTCAGACTTGGCTGCAGCTCTCCTGACCAGCCTTGTCCACTGAGCTTGCCAGGCTAGCCACGATACTCATGGATACTCATGCCCGCTCAGACGGCCTGGCTGCTGCCCACCCCTGGCTACCTGTGCTCCGCTGGTCCTTGGTTTTCTTGTGTGCCCAGGTACCCGTGCTCCGAGAAGAGCCAGGCAAATCCATCCCAACATAGTTGAGTTGATTCCCAAACCTGCTTATACACCAGTTGTGACTGCTATTATCATTGTGTAAATACATTAAATATTACATCAATGACATGGGCGTGCAAAACCCCAAGAAAGTGAATGGTCAGTGAAGTGCCAGAAAAAGTACTTTTATTTTGTTATTGGGGGATGAACCCAGGGACATTCTGCCACTGAACTACACCCTCAGCTCTTTTTATTTTGAAACAGGGTCTTCCTAAGTTGCTGAGGTTGGGCTTGAACTTCTGATCCTTCTGTCTCTGCCTCCCAAATACTGGGATTATAGGCGTGGGTCACCATGCCTGGCTAAAGCAGTCTTTGAGTGAAAATGTGTTGCCAGATTAGAGGGGAACAGAATGACTGCAGAATGCTGTGAAAGTTGAGAATACCTGGACAGACTGCTTTCACACTGCTCTGAACGTGCAGGTAAGGTCTCACCTGACATGGGAGAGAATTAGAAATTGTGGGTGGGATGTTAAGGGTTTCATTCAGAACAATTACGTGGCTCTCGGGTAAGAAGATTCATATTCAGAGAATTCCCTGGGCCCTATGTACAAAAATCAGTGGCTGTCCATTCATTTATCATATTCAAGTTAAAATAAAATGTTAATAATAGGTAAGTATAGCCGGGCGTGGTGGCGCATGCTTGTAATCCCAGCATTCGGGAGGCTGAGACCGGAGGATCCGGGTTCGCGACCAGCCTCAGCTACCTAGTGAGGCACTCCGCAACTTAGTGAGACTCGGTTTCAAAATAAAGAATAAAAAATAGGGCTGGGGGTATAGCTCGGAGGTAGAATCCCCTGAGTTCCATCCCCAGTA
>PVLC010011668.1:0-40106 GCA_004027655.1 Graphiurus murinus | reverse complement strand
TGCTGCTGGTGAGGGTGTGGAGAAGTGGGAACTGTAATACATTGTTGTGCAACCATTTTGGAAAACAGTATGGAGGATCCTCAGACGAATGGGAATGAACCTACCATATGATCCAGCAATACCTCTCTGGGTATCTACTCAAAAGAATGGAAACCAAACTATCAGACCAACATAGGTGTATCTATGTTTATAGTTGCACAATTCACAATTGCCAAACTATGGAAGCAGCCAAGATGTCCATCAACAGATGAATGGATTACAAAACTATGGGATATGTACACAATGGAATTTTACTCAGCCATAAAGAAGAACAAAATCATGTTATTTACCAGGAAATGGACATGACTGGAAAACATTATGTTAAGTGAGATTAGCCAGTCACAAAGAGTAAAGAAGCATATGTTCTCCCTAATATGCGGATGCTAGGGGGAAGATGGGGCATAAGAGGGTCTCCAGATGGAAAAGAAGGGACCCTCGATAAACAAAGAAGTTGATTTAACCGAAAGGGATGGGGGGGACACCCTAATGTACATCAAGGTTACTCACCAAACTGAACTTGAGAGGGAGGGAGGGCGAGGGAGTGGGGTGGGAATTTGGGGAAGGGGTCAAATGAGAAATGTAGGCACATATGTCGTTATCAATTTGTACCTAACAAAGATGTATGCTTACAATGCATGCATAATTAAAAAAATAATAAAATTTGTATATTTTAAAAATATCTGTGTTTTAAAAAAAAGAAAATGAAAAGTACAAAAAAACTTAAGCCTTAAGAAGGGGTTAGTGCATCTTTCAGGGGTTACTTTGCCATGGGGATAAAATAGCAAAACATAAAAAAAAAATGAAGAAATAATAAACTTCATTTTATTCTTGAAAAAAGAAAAAAAAAGATAAGGGCTGGAGGTGTAGTCAGAGGCATAATGTCCCTGGGTCGAATCCCCAGCTCCAGAAAACAAACAAGCAAATAAATGAATGAATGAATGAATGAATGAATAAATAAATAAGTAAGAGACAGATGACCCTGTAGAAAATAGACCATGGACTAATAGTAAATAAGTTTATAGTTATGACAATAAAGCCTTTGGGAAGGAAGAAGGGATGAAAGTGAAATACTTTAACTATGATATTGGGGCCAGTACCAATTGGTCTAGGAATACATAACTTAAATACAGCTTTATATAAGCTGGTCTAAAGTATACCAGATATGCAAGTCAAAATCTGCTCAAAGAGGGTGTCTGATAATCTATTAGTACAGGCTGACTCATACACATATAGATCAAAGAGTATAGTGTAAAAGTGTGCATGTGTGTGTATGTGTGTGAATAGAAAAAGCTAACAAAACAGGAGGGATGAGAAAGGAAGATAAAATAAAACAACACTGAAGAAGCTGCGTTACAAACCTGTCATACTTTTAACAATGTTCCAGAGTGCTGGAGATTTTCCGGGCTTTGGTGGTATCCAGAGAATCAATGAAAGGTGATTGGCTTCTTTTGATGTCTAAGCCTCTCTTGCTTGTTTATCCTACCAGGGAGTCTGATATCATCCTCTGAGTGAATCAGAAGATCATATGTTCCTTCCAAATTCTTAAGAGATTCACTAACAAAGAGATAGCACAATTTATTCGTTTTGCGAAAATCACAGATGAAACCTTCCACACAAATCAAAACATTGAAATGCATTAAATTAATCATTGGTTTGTAGTCCACTTCTTATATATATTTTCCTACACCAATCATTGATTCATTCAGCACATGTTTATTTTAAAATCACTGTGTTCCAGAAAGCATAGTAGTATCTAAGAAATTCAGTGACGAACAAGGGACTTAATCACTGGATCTTTGAACTTTATGCGGTACTGGGGATTGAATTCAGAGGCATCTACCTCTGAGATACGCCCCCAGTCCTATTTTTTTTATTCTTTATTTTGAAACAGGATCTCACTAAGTTGCAGAGGGCCTCACAAAGTAGCTGAAGCTGGTGACAAACCCGGATCCTCCGGTCTCAGCCTCCCGAGTACTGGGATTACAAGCGCGTGCCACCATGCCTGGCTTATTCTTCAGAATTCATGTACATTTTTTCTTAATGTTTTATTTATACAGACAGTCCTTCACAGACAATGGTTCAACTTGGATTTTTTGACTTTTCATTGGTGTGAAAATACACATATTTATTAGAAACCATCCTTTGAATTGTGAATGTCAGTCTTTTCCTGGAATCATTACATGATGTATGACACCCTCCCTCATGAACTTCAACTCCCAGTCAGCTGATTATCACAAGGTTAAACAACTGGTATTCTATGGTGTTTAGTGTTGCTAAGCTGTGATGTTCAGTAATTTAGGTGTATTAAATAAATCTTTGACTTACAATATTTTTATCTTACAATCAGTTAATCAGGATATAACCTCATTTTAATTCCAGAAGCACTTGTATAGTTGTGTGTGTGTGTGTGTGTGTGTGTGTGTGTGTGCATGTATATCCTTATAAACAATCTTTGAAAAACATTAATTTTTGTTTGAGTCTCAGCACAATTTCTTGAATCTTAGTATGTCATTAACTTCTCTTGGTTTAATTACTCAGTGTGTAAAATAAGATGTATGCAAAACATGAAGAATTATAACTGCAGAAAATGATGATCTTCCATAAGGGTTATGATATAGATTATTGCCTAAATTAGTTTAGTAGATATATAACATGAATGTATTAATTTAACATTTTAAAAGAATATTTTCTCCTTAGCCCTTGTAACATTGTGTTTTTAATAGAAGGAAACTTGTATACAAAGCTTTTTAAACATGCTAGGACTAACACTTCAAATGATGCTATCTTTGATTGTGGAGGAGATGTCAGACCACTCACAGCTGAGAACACCAGGAGTTGGTTATTCACCCTTGCTCACTGTTGCTAGGAATACATATTAGTATAGCCATTATAGAAGTTCATGAAAAAATTACAAATAGAACTACCATATACCCGGCAGTTCTACTACTGGGTATACATACAAAAATAAATAAATAGAAATTCGTATGACAAAAGAGATGTCTGCACTCCTGGGTTGACTGCAGCACTATTTACAATAGCCAAGATATGGAAGCAACCTAAGTGTCCATTAACTGATGGACAGAGAAAGAACATGTGGTACATGTACCTAATGGAATGTTATTCATCCATAAAAAAAAAAAAGAAATCCTATTGTTCAGAACAATATGAATGGAACTAGAGAGCACTATGTTACAGACATACATAGCACTATATTACAGACAGAGATAGACCATTACTACATGAACTCATATGCAGAATCTAGAAAAGCTGATCATATTGAGAATGAGAGCAGAATAGTGGGTGCCAGAGGACAGGAATGGTAAGGAGTGATGATGAGGAAAGGTTGAGAAACGAGTACTAATATGCAGTTAGGATCAAGAAGCTCTGGGATAGTATTTCACACTATGCTGACTATAGATAACAATTATGTACTATATATTTCAAAAAATTAAGAAAAATGGATTTTGAAAGATTTCAGCACAAAGAAATGATGTTTCAGGAGATAAATGTATTTAACCTTATTTAAATATTATGCAACATATTCATATATTGAACAGTACATGATACTCTATTAATATTCACAACTTTTATGTTTTGTATATCAGTTAATTAAAATTAAAAATACAAAGACAATGAACTTACCTGCCTTTTGCTGTGAGTTAAATAAATGGGAAATGGTTAGAAACCATTAGAACCCTAAGACATTTCTATTAATTGTAAACATCATTTACACCCTCAAAAATTCTCAAACTTATAAATCTGTACACTGTCTTTAATGATAAGTCACAAAAACTCTATATATTGATCAAAATTTATTTATTTATTTATTTTGCAGTACTAGGGATTGAACCCAGGGACATTCTACCTCTGAGCTACACCCCCAGTTCTATTTTTTATTCTTTATTTTGAAACAGGGTCTCACTAAGTTGCGGAGTGCCTCACTAAGTAGCTGAGGATGGCTGCGAACCCAAATCCTCTTGTCTCAGCCTCCCAAGTACTGGGATTACAAGCGTGCGCCACCACGCCTGGTTGATCAAAATTTATGTGTGTATGGAAGTATTAAATTACATTGTCCATATTTTGATAATTTATTTTACTTGCTTTTTGAAAATAAGATCTCTGTCTCATTTTATATGCATATCCCTGAATATCAAGGTAAGGTTGAGTAGAGGTCATTTCTAACCTAGTTCTTTTCTTACTTTTAGAAAAGTATAACTTAAATATAAAATCTGAAAATTCCGTACACCTGATTCAATGACTAGATTCAAAATTATGTATCTTCCTTTTTTGTCTTGTAATTCATATGTATTATCTTACTTTAAAATAGCACTACCCTAGTTTCTTTGTAAATAGATATCTTAATTATCATACACTGACAATTTAAGATGATAGACACTTTCTTAAATGTTATATTAATCCACTATCCATTATTTTTTTTTAAAGAAGGCTTTTCTTGTGCTTGAAATGCAACGTAATATGAAAACCTAAGGTGATCCATCCCAGAGTCAAGAGAACACATGGCATTACAATCTTTGGACATACCTAATTAACTGATGTAATATCAAAGGAGATAAAATTAAACTTCTATAAGCTAAATTGGTGTTCGAAGTATGACTTTTAATTAAAATACTTAATGTGCTTGAATGAAAAAAATACCAAACATTTCCTAATATCTACTTCCTTTTATGTCTAGCCAGTAAATATGCTATGAGATCAAAGATCTAAATTTAGTTACTAAAAAATTCCCAAGAAATTGATGTGATTTTTAAATATTCTGCCTTCATATACATGCATAAACACATGTGTATGTGCTTACTAATATATGTGTTTATATAATACATGTATTATATAATGAAATTTATTTGGTATGGATAAATTTAGTTTTTAAACACAAGAAGAAAACATATGTAAAATTGTTATCTAAATTTTCCTCACTATCACAATTACAATCATTAAATAATAAAAAAATAAAGCACAAATGTTGACAAAATTTTAAGTTAAACTAATGTTTTTTGTAAAGTCTGTTTAGGTATGCCAAATTAAAGTTACTACTTTTATTCCAAGATTTTTCTTACACAAACAAAAAACATTATATCCCTTTAGTTGTTTTTGTCCTTACCAGTATTACCTTAATTTTATGAATACATCAAGATCTTTTAGCTTCATATTTCTTCCTCTTCCTTTTTCCCTTTTGTTATATCCCTATAGATTTTAACCTCACTATTCCCAATGTGTTCATTGAGCATCTTAATAACCTTCTAAATCACTTAGTTTACTCATTTTATTCCCTTAAAAAATGCTCACAGGAAAGAAAGATAGTACTATCTTACCTTAACTAAGGTAAGAAAAAACCCTCTAGAATATGTTTAAGTGCAGGGAATAGCACCTTGTTCCTCTGTTAGATGACACAGGAGTGGTATGGGAAGGGTGTCATGCCATTGGGCTCCTGGAGGGGAGAATAGTGAGTTCTAGGGCAAAATAGAGACTGATTTCTGTGACTTGCATTGGAAATCTGAAGGTGTGAGGCAGGCAGAAATTTTAACTGAATATTTGTATGGAGAGAAACCAGTTTGTTAAAGTAATAAAATGGCCATTTGATTGGATAAGAAATCATGAAGTAACTAACTTGTGACCTCTCTGTTGGTTTTAAGTACAAGATGATTGCTCCAGTAGTTACAATCTCTTTAAACTACAATGAATTTGCTTGTGTGTGGGGGGGTGTGTGGGTGGGTGGTATTAAGAATGAAACCTAGGAACATTCTACCTCTGAGCTACACCCCCAGTCCTATTTTATTTTAATTTTGAAACAGGATTTCACTAAGATGCTAAGTGTTTTGTTAAATTTCTGAGGTTGTCCTCAAACCTGTGTTCCTCCTGTCTCAGCCAAGTTCTGAGATTATAGGTGTGAACTACCACGCCTGGCTACAGTGAAATCTTAAACACCCAAGTTTGGACTCTCTGCTTCTATGCAAAGCTCTATTAACATTTTTTCATGTACTGATCCTTTCTCTGGACAAATTAAAAATGAGTATGACCTAGCAATGCCACTCCTCAGTATCTTTTCAAAAGAATAAAAGTTAGAAAACTATAGTTATAACATGCATATCCATGTTTATAGCAGCATATAGCAGCACGATCACAATAGCCAAATTATAGAACCAGCCTAGGTGCTTGTCAACAGATGAATGGATGACAAAAATATGGTATATACACACCATGGAATTTTACTCAGCCATAAAGAAGAACCAAATTATGTTATTTGCAGGAAAGTGGACGGAACTGGAGAATATTATGCTAAGTGAGATCAGCAAGTCTCAGAAAGTCAAGGGTCAAATATTTTTCTTCTATGTGGAAGCTAGAAGAAAATAGGAAACAAAAGGGATTAGATAGTCGAGGAGTGTGAGAAATCAAATAGTGGAAGGGGATGGAAATGGTAGGTAGCGAATGGAAAAGAAAGAATAGATGAAAAAAAAAAAAAAGAAAAGCAGTTCAAATTATGCTCTGCTCATCCATGAAGATACTACCAGTCTCACTGTTACATAAAGGAAGGGGTGAGTATTGAGGTGGGACCTGAAAAGAAACATACCAAGACCTAATGCATGTTTGTTTGATTAAACTCACTATGATGTATAATTACAATGCACAGACAAAAGTATTCTGAAAAGAAAAGAAATTAAAAAATAGAAGAGTAAGGCAAATTAGCATCTCTTGCAAATTTCTTCTCCCCAGCTGTGCTTTCAACACTGGATATGACCCTTGTCTACTCATCCTGTGCTAGGCTTCTTCTGTTCTTTCTGGAACTTTCCATTGACATTATCTCAGAACTCTCCTTCCCAAAAATATGTGTAGGAGTTTTCAGTCTCTCTATTTATCTCATTGTTGGGGGGGATAGGTACTGTATGCCTTCTACTCATATCTATCTATATGACTAGGGTATTGAGATGGAGAACACCAAAGTTATTGACAAATTTTTCTAATGGGATTAATATCCTACTGCAAATAGTCATTAAAAAGTACAAATGAGAAGTTTTCTGGGTCCTCACATTACAAACTACAGTTATTTTTAGTATGTGATTTTTAAAAAAAAAAGTCTCTATGGTTCATCTGCATTTCTTGAGAACTTGATTTGGATAACAGTCTGAAATCTGACAGGAATAAACTTTCACATTTTTTTTTCACTCTCTAACTGGCAAGATCAGAAATGCCATGAAAAGTAGACTGTCACACAGGATATTTTCTACTTCAGCTGGTTTCTGAACTCAAGCAGATACACTCATACCCATGAATACATAAGGTCAAAATCACATCCTCAATAGCTAAAAAGGAAGAAAAAACAAAGGAGAGAAGGCTGCTTTCAATTATCCTCATGGCTTTTTCCATATGTTCAAAAATTAATTGATTGAAGAGACAAATAACACCTGGTAACTTAATTTTTGTTTTGTTTTGTTTTCCATCTTTAAGGAGGTTAAACCAAGTGACCTGGATGTACTTCTCTAATTGCTGCTTAGGTTGGTTATTATAAGAAAATCCAAACCAGCCTAATTTTCAGATAAAAGCAATTTAAGTTTTTCAATGCAGGTATGCCTGTTAGGAAATTCAATTCACATGCTAATTCCATTTTTAAAGAATTAAGGTGTATACATAGAGAGATATTAACATCTACACCAGCATATTACTTAACTACCCACCTCATTTTCTTTTATTTTCCTCTAGGCACAATTAAGTCTAGATAGCATAGTTGGTATGCTTTATGGAGCATTGAACTGGTAGCAGATGAGAGAATCATGACCGTTACTGCTGCTGTTTCTGACAGACTGGGGAGATAATAGGCCAATCTTCTCTCTAGATGACTCCTGCCTGGCCAGAGAAGATGAGGTAGGAAAGGAATTGAATCATTTTTAAAAAGGCGTTTGTGCAGGATGGAGAGTGAGCTATCAATTGAGTTGTGCTTGACAGAAAATGGCACTTTTGCCTTTGGGCATCTTTTTAAGAGTAAGAACAAAGTTACATTTAATACTTTTCTTTGGTTTTATGCAATGAACATTGTGTTTTCCCTTGTGTATATCAAAATAAATGATAGCTTGGTGTTACTGTTATTATCATGGATAACTTCTGTGAAAATAGGGACCATCCCTGCTGCATTTCAGCTAATTTCTTGGAATTGAATTTCCTTCCATGAAGATAACATAGCTGCAAAGGCACAAAGGAATGCCTACAATACTGAATTTAAAAGATATAGAAAAATATTTAACATCCCAAATAATGCTTAAAATATAGAACAATGTTCTCTGCATGTTATTGATAAAAACATTCTATTTTTTTTTTTTTGTACCGAGGATTAAGCCCAAGGTGTTCTACCTCTGAGCTACATCTCCAGTACTTTTCTTTTTTATTTTGAAACATTTGTCACTAAGTTGTTGAGGGCCTTTCTAAATTGCTGAGGCTGGCCTTGAACTTGTGATCCTCTGTCTCAGTTTTATAAGTTCCGGAGTTATATACATATGTTACCAAATCCAGCTTCTTCCTATATCTTATGATTAATCATGAAATAAGATGAACTATCCTATATTAGAGTTTCATTTTTTACTGCTTTAGATTCATTTGGCTTCATTGAATTCCCACATTGACTCAGCTTTCTATTGTGTGTTTAATACATCACATATATAGCATTCCAATTAGTTTTTAAAATTTGAGTTAAATAATTTATTCATTTCAGGAATTATAAATATATATGCCATAAATTGTGGCAGGAGGTACTGAAAATAATAGAAATTATTTTATAGTTATAATTCATTTATTTTTAATAAATATTAGGTTATATCTGGTAAATTCTTTGACATGTAAACTTATGCATAACAAATTCTCTTGGAGTCAGTCAAAATGTCACTTCTTAGATATAGATATATATAGATATCCATTCATCTATATATGGAGATATGGTGCATATATGCATACATTGATGCAACCTATTTATAAGTAAAGAACAAATATGTTTGTTTTGGTTTTTTTGCGGTACTGGGTGAACTCAGTGGCATTCTACCTCCGAGCTACACCCCCAGCCCTATTTTTTTATTCTTTATTTTGAAACGGAGTCTCACTAAGTTGTGGAGTTCCTCACTAGGTAGCTGAGGCTGGCCTCGAACCTGGATCCTCAGGTCTCAGCCTCCCAAATGCTGGGATTACAAACGAGCACCACCATGCCTGGCTAACAAATATGTTTTTTAAATTTAAAAACATTTATTTCCTGTGGCAAGCCTAGCTAGTCAATAGAGTCCAGGTGATATGGCTGTCTCTTGCTCAGAGAAATTTGTTTGAAGTTGTGAGTTCAAGTAGTTGAAGAAATGGAGGAGAGACAGCTCTCAAGAGAACAAAAGGAGCTGCAATCTGAAATGTTTTCTCAGAACCCATAAAAGATAAGTAGCACTCGGTCTCTGTAAAAGGTGAAAACTTGTGTCTCTCTTGTGCAGTAAGTCTTCAAAGGTGTTACAAGCCTTTGCAGTCTGAACATCAAGAGATGGAGTCTTGAAAATAGCTGTAAAGGGCTGCTGCCATCAAGGACAAGATGACTGTGACCAGGTGTCCTGGTGTCCTGTCCAGAGCAGCAGTATCTAAGAGAAGAAAAAGGCCCCATGGTGGAGAGATGCAGAGGGCAGGAGGAAGTTGTGACTGAATTGTCTCATACCTCCATTTTCTGGCATTGCATTATGTTGCAGAAAAGAAAGACTTGTCAAAATCAGAGCTATTACAATTGTAGCTAATTTTTGCTAGTGCAGGCGAGCATTCAGCCTAGTTTTATATTCTAAGAGTAATGACTAATGGACTCCCATCATTCCTTCTTTCTCCCCTATACCAGTTTCAGAAAAGCGAATGCTTCTTCATTTAAGATCAATCTCTGCTCGTTCTCCAGATCCTTCCTTTCTCATGTTGATCATGATCGATTATTTATTCTCTTACTTTTCTCAATGTGCTTTCAATATTAGAAATTTAGATCTATGCTATAAACATCCTAAAATATCTCATGTTTCTCAACAGGCCCTCCTTCATCAGAATTCGTCTCAGAAGCTAGATTCTGAGGTTCTTTCAGTTTTTAGTCTTATTTACTGTCTCCTGCTCATCTATCATAGAGATTAAAGCATAAACCATC
Organism: Graphiurus murinus; assembly: GCA_004027655.1. Lineage (NCBI taxonomy): Eukaryota > Metazoa > Chordata > Mammalia > Rodentia > Gliridae > Graphiurus > Graphiurus murinus. Next base: position 29,923 of record PVLC010011668.1, on the reverse strand, counting down.
TCATTATGTCATCTTAATCCTGTTTATTGCTAAGTGCATTTTTTTCATATTCCTGTATACTCTAGCACATGGCTTACTACTAAACATAAAACCATCATTAATGTGATTTTGTGTGTTTTTATAGATCAGGGAGAATTAATCCAGAATCATTTTAACCCAGGAGGTTCTTTTATTTTTAGTTATAACCATACTGCCATTAGGCAATTTATAAGTAACTATATAAGCTGTACTTACAACAGTTAGACCTAACCCCTTTATCTTTCAAATTGAAGACTCAGAATCTATCATCTCATCTTCCATATTGACAGATAAAAAATTAAAATCTCATTTTTGCCACAACCTATTTTGCTGAAAAGTACTAAAGATTCCCTCTATTTTTTGGTAATACAAAATTCATTAACAAAATTATACATTTTAGGGGCTTCTTAAAGTTTTAAAGCTCGTTTCAAGTCAGAAAGAGAGCTTTGGAATTTGGTTTTCTGAAAGCTATATGAAAATTCATAATTCACTCATCAGTTGATTTGAATGCCTATATATTTGTCCCAGAGTTTACCACCCACTAAATTAGTCTCAGCATTTGTACTATCTCATTTAAATTATCCTGCTTGTTTTAAATTATTCCATTTCTTCTCTCTTCTTTGCAGGTTGAAATTATCAATCAACTCTACTTGAAATTTGAAATAAACGATTGTACTTGAAAATAAGACTATATATATGTCACTATATATATAGTGATTATTATTAAGACTCTTTTCTCTCTTCTCTATATAGTGATTAAATGAAAGCAAACAAATAACATTATTTCAGAATTGAAAAATTATTTAGTAAAAGAAGAGATGTCAATCTTTCAACTGAGTCATCTATGTGATTGGCATTTATGAGACTTTTATAATACTGCATACTCTGATTTGTAGAACAAATCTTCAAAAATAGCTTTGAATTTGTTTACACACTGTAAATATGTGTGAAATACATATTACTTTTTGTAGCAATTATTTGCATTTGAATAAAATGAAAATTTTAATCTAAGTTTATTAAGAAATTCAGATCCTATGACTTATTCAGCTGGATGTTGAAAAATGTAAAAATTAGAGATAATTTATGATTGATAATAGATGTTAGTAAATATGTACATCTGGGCTAGGGCTATAGTTCAGTGGCATAGTACTTCCTTAGCATTTGCAAGCAAAGCACTGGGTTCAATCCCCAGCACTGCAAAACAAAAAATTTAAGAAAAAGAAAACACACACTTGATTAATATTGAATAGAAAGAAGGATGATGGTCACATATAAATTGTAAAACAGAAGGTTATAGGATAAAGTATTTTCTATTTTTGACCAAAAGACAAGTGAAAATAAAAGTTCTGCAAAGATCAATGTCTAATTATTAAACTAAGAAACGAGTCAATTATTTTACTTTAGAGATGTCAAAAATCTACAAAAGATTTACTGAGAGAATATATATATATATATGTATATGTATATACATGTTCATAATTCCTTTCTAAAACTCTTAAGTTCCAAAATTTCTGGAGAAAAAGAGAATAATCCTTTAGTGGAAAGCAATTTTTTCTTGATACATAAAAAATAGAAATTGTGCATATTTATGGACTACTGCTTGATATTTCAGATAAAACATCATTTTCCACATTTATCATATCTTTATGGTGAGAGATTCTAAATTATTTCTTTTATATTTTAAAGTACATAGTACATTATCATTCTCTATAGTCACCCTAAAGTGAAAGAGCAAATGAGAACTTTGTAATTCTAACTCTAACTTAGTACCTATGGAAAATTGTGATGCAAATTGGCAAGAGGTTATTCAGGATCTTCATTTAGAAGACCTCAGTGTGGTTACATATTTGTTTTGCTGAAAACTATAATAACATATATAATTTTTATTTTTATCCCAAACCTGGAAGTACATGTACTTATTAATTTTATAAAATATGAAAATTATAAATTCTGAAAGATATTTTCCCTGAGAGATTCTGATAATTATGAACCTGACACCAGGAAAACTTAGTTTATCTACCTCTTGTCCATTATGTAATGATTAATTTATTTTAAAAAACTAAGAACTAAATATAGAGTAATTACCTATATAATAAGTAAATTCACTAGATGTAGTGAATATAAAATTTCATGTTCCCAAATAAGCTGGAATTGAATGCAAAATTTCTACTGCTTCTTATGATGTCTATACCAATCAGTTTTTCAGAATGGTACTGGTTTATGCTGACACCCTGGTTAACTATGCCTCATTTTACCCTCTCATGTATCCAAATTCTGTTTATAAATTAAGTGTAGTCCTCACTTTCTCTCTCCCTTCTACACCCTTCAGTCTTCTAGCCTACCCAGCTCCTCTTGCAGTTCTGAGGAAGTTCTACTTTCCTCTCAATCTTCCCTGTATGCCATTAACAGTTTAGGACTATTACGTTATACAAATAACTGCTACAGTGAAAGTTCAATGTCAGTCCATATAGTAAATTTGGTGCATTGTAATCACACATCTTGATGAAGTTCGGGGTGGTAGAGGCATACATGCACACAGCACTCATTGAGCCATTGAGCCGCCCCCCACATACACATACTATCTTCCACTCTATTCCCTCTCCCTCCCTTCCTTTCCATGCTCAGCACAGTGATTGGCTTTGATAAGTTTGTGTGTGTACATCATGTCCATTGTCATCTTTCCCTCTTCCCTCCTCCCATATCCCTATTAGGTCTCCTTCTTCACTCATCTAAATTTTCTCCTCCTTTGTCTGGAGTCCCTCCTATGTCCCATTTTCCCCCTAGCTTATGCATATTAGAGAGGACATCTGACTTTTCATTTTTTTGTAAGTGACTAATCTCACTTAGGATAATGTTCTCCAGTTCCATCCATTTCCCTGCAAATGACGTAATTTTGTTCTTCTTTATGGCTGAGTAAAATTCCATTGTGTACATATCTCATAGTTTTGTAATCTATTCATTTGTTTATGGACATACCGGCTGGTTCCATAGTTTGGAAATTGTGAAATGTGCCAGTATAAACATGGATATGCATGCATTACTCTGGTAGTTTGGTTTCCATTCTTTTGGGTAATTAATACCCAGCAGGGGTATAGCTGGGTCACATGGTAGATTCATTCCAATTCTTCTGAGGATCCTCTACCCTGTTTTCCAAAGTGGATAAACTAGTTTGCAATCCCACCAACAATGTATTAGAGTGCCTACTTCTCCACATCCTCACCAGCATTTGCTGTTGTTTCTGTTTTTAATGATTGCCATTCTAATTGGGGTTAGGTAAAATCTCAGGGTAGTTTTGATTTGCATCTCTCTGATTTCTAATGATGTTGAACAATTTTTCATACATTTATTTGACATTTATATTTCTTCTTCTGTGGCATGTCTATTTAGTTCACTTTGACACCACAGTGGATTGTTTTAAGAAGTTCATGGATTCTTGTTTGTTATGGTGAGATATAGAGTGTAGGGTTGATAAAGTCATGAGTGTTCTAATCTCATCAGCAAATAAATCCATTATAACATATTTATCTTTATGGTAACCTAGGTCTATGGGTTGTGCCTGAAGGTGTGTTTCTTGGAATGTGGCCTAAGAGGTTGTGTTTGTGACATTGAATTCCCTCACTTGTTGGCTCTCTCAGCTTCTGGCCTCCCTGATGTGGGGAGCAGTGCCTGTGTGGTGTCTGCTCTCGCTCTCCTGCTGTTTCAGGCCTCCAGCCTATGAGAGCAGAGCTCACCCCTACCCCCCACCCCTAATTTCCAGCTACCATGCCCTGAGCTTTAGAAACTGGCTTCACACGAACTGAACCCAGACTCTCCAGAAAAATGTGAGCAAATAAATCTTCCTTCCTCTAAGTTGTGTTGTCATATTTTTTTGGATTCTAGCAGTGATGATGCTGACTGAGACATTCCCTAACTAGGGACATAGAGAGGCTTTGGAATGGGCCAAGTAGAGGCAGAACATGATCAGAGAAGCAGCAGCAGCATTCTGTGCCTGAAATGAAGCTGACTTGTGGCTTTGCTATGAGTAGGCCTGGTGCTTATATGATCTATAGTTCTTCATTACGCAGCTTTGCCATATTCAGCTTGACATCTAAACATAGGCAAAATGAGTCTCCCTTGGAGTTCAGAAGTCAATTTCCTTTCCCCCCACCCCCTGTGGTACTGGGTATTGAACCCAGGGACATCCCACTTCCAAACTACTCCCCCTGCCCTATTTTTCATTCTTTATTTTGAAACAGAGTTTAAGTTGTGGAGGGCCTCACTAAGAAGCTGAATCAGACCATGAACCTGAGATCCTCCTGTCACAGCTTCCCACGTACTGGGATTACAAGTGTGTGCCACCATGCCCAGCTATCGGTTTGTTTTTAAGGTGAATGTCATGGCATCAGCAATTGTATTGCTGATACAGTCAGACGTAATAACAATATAGTCATTTTTAGTTTTTTCACCCATTTCTACTTTTCTGCAAGGAGAGAATTTGACCCTATACAGAGATCACATTTCACTAAGCAAACAAAATTAGTGTCTGTCTTCAGAGAGACAATTATTGTCTGGAACTTCATAAACTGACCACCCCTTCCCAAAATAAATTAAAATCAATTTGTCTTTGGCAAATATCTGCTGTTTACTTCTGTTCTGTTTCAACCTGATCAAGTGTAACAGATGTATTGCTAATATGGATCTGGAGATGTGCCCTTAACAGATTTGAGTGAACAGATGAGCAGTCAGAGAAAGTTTAGAAATTACATAATCGACAATATCTTCATGACCTTTAGAAACATCACTCACCGATTAAATCATCACTTCTGCAACTTCTTACAAAGTTATTACAAAATAACTGCATGCATATGTAAGCTACCTTAAGATAGCTCAAGAAATAGAAAAGAAGACTTAAGATGAATTATATTTCTGATTTCATTTAAACAAAATTTTATTTGCCAGGATTCTACTTGGGTTCTTTTATTTTGATATAATTGTTAGTTTCTAGAATCTATCTTTCTAAATTTCATGGCCTCCTTAAAATATAACATCTATCCATTTGTGATAAATGAAAACTTCTTCAAAGGAAAAATGTTGACTTATTATATAAAGCAGTTATCTTCAATAGGTATTTATAAATTTTAATTTTATTATTTTTCTTTTTAGAAAACATAGAGTACCAAAAAGTTTTTTTTTCTACTGGCTTTAGTTTGCTGTATGGATTTTCCTATTTATGTTATATTCCCACATAGGAGCCAAGTCAAGTGTACATACATAATTTGAAGAGAGAATAAAAATGCTTGTTCAGTCTGAAAGCTGTATGCATTTAGATAAGAGGGTATAAGTAGTAGTTGGAAATTGTCTTCTATGTTTGCTAATTTAATAGGATTAGCTAAATCAAATAGCCACTATTATGAGTTTTCAATTTCTGTTCAACAAAAAAAAAATATTAAGAAGAGATGTTTTTATAATTAACAGTTTTCAGAAATTGATTTGCCTAGAGTTAGTTATTTTTACCAACATATTTTGAAATATGCCCTAATAATAATATGTAAAAGAAGAAGAAAGTGTGTAAATGGCAAAATGTATAAAGAAGAGCCAGGGAGAGTGGTGCATGTCTGTAATCCCAGTACTTGGGAGGCTGAGACAGAAAGCTTGCATTTGAAGTCTAGAGGGTGTAACTTGGAGGTGGAATGTCCCTGGGTTCAATTCTCAGTACCACAAAAATGTATAAACAATATTTTTTTCTTTTAAACTAAAAACTGTTCTTATAAAAAGTAGAGATGTAGTTTAACAAATAAATGCTTAGAATTTGAATTAGACTATCTGATCTTTTCTCAGTGATTTGTTCATTGAACATGACATTTTTGTTTTCACCCTTCACATTTTCAATATGCAAATAAACGCAGGCGAGAGTAAATGCATAATATATTTTAAAACAGATTTGAAATATTCTGACACGTAGTGCCATGCCTTTAATTCTAAGCAGTGGTTTAGTCAAGGGCCTAATATCCTTTTTCTACTACAGACTAAATTAGCTTCTATATTTTAACAGCAACTATAGCTTATTTGAGAACATTTTAATCTTCAAGAAACAGACAAGCAGTTATTTTAATATTAAATATTTTATTTCTAGAAGTAAGTCTACTAATAGAAAGTTAGAGCACAAATGTTATAACAAAATCCATACTCCTAAGTAGTAATAGATAATTCTGATCAATATATTGATGAATAAATATTGTGAAAAGGAGTCCTGAATTCCATCAGATTTACATTCAATAACTAAGATGATCACATGCCTGTAATCCAGTATTCAGAAGGCTGAGACAGGAGGATCACAAGCTTGGGGCCGACACATGGTAACTTAGCAAGATCCTGTCTTACAATAAAAAGGGCTGGAAGTATATCTCAGAGGTAAAATATCTCTGGGTTAAATTTTCCTTAACATACACCACACACACACACACACTCACCTAAGATGGTATTAATTAAAAGTAGCATCAATAAATATAAAAGCATGACCATGATTTGAGCCTTATTTAGAGTAGCAATCGTAGAAATTGGCATTCTCAGTATAATCACTTAACCACTCATTTATAAAACGTATTTGCTGAGATTGAAATGGTAATATTTGGATATAACAGTACATCATTGTACCCTATATGTAAATAGTCTTTCCAATGTAAGGACATTGTTTTTTCTCTGGACTTAATGTAAAGTGTGCTCTATTTTTATATACAAAGTTCTCAATGAATGCATGCAAATCTGTAAGACAAATCTTCACCATCACCAAAATAAGTAATTTTAACAGCCCGTTTTGTCAGTTTCTCACCAATCTAGAGTTAAACTGAAAATGTTTCTTCATTGCCTTACATCTGATGACTGCAGAAAGTCCTCAACATCTTACTCATTTTAAAATAGTGTGAAACAGTTTGTGTTAATTTTTCACTGCCCTTTAAAATATTTCATAGACGGATATAGAGAGATATCATTGATAGAACCAAATTAGATTAATGCTAATAAGCATTTTGTTGTGATGTGATTCTTGTTGTATTTTGTGGTTTCAGATGCATGAATGACTTTCATGGCAACGTGCAGTTTGAGGAACATTTCAAGAAATGGTTATTAACATAATCAGATAATCTCTAAGGATTGTTGCAACATGGTATCACTTACAAAAATTGAGATCAAATGCATCATTAACCATGTTCTATACATAGTGGAGAGTTTTCTTATTTGTCCAAAATTAATTGTATATCAAAGACTTCACTGACTTGTATACAGAATTAAGAATAATGTTGTTATGGAACAAATCAATGTTTGTAACAGAAGATAATTTACCAGAAGTAATACATGTTTGTACAGAGATGCACAGGAGGAAGATAATATACCTCACTAAATGTTTGATCCTAGATGTTTGGGATTATGCCACATCTTTCTGTTTGATCCCTTTTACTATCTGCCACTATTTCTTATAAGTCCAAGGTTCAGATACATCTCAAATCACTCAATTCCAGTACATTCCTAAGTGATGATATGTCCATACCTTTGAACATCCTTTGTAATGGTGAATTCATTATTTGTTAAGTCAAGTTATCTTTATTCCCATTGGCTTAATAAATACCCAATAAGTCTTTTACGTGAAAAGATTAATTATCAAGAAATAGGTGTCATTAGCTATGGGGAAAAAGATATCAAATGAGATAAAATGCAAAGTGCCAACTTGTAAGTGGAAATAAAGAATAATGTACCTAGAAACTATAATGGATGATAAACCCAGTGAGGTAAAGTTTGAGTATATACATATATATGTATATAAATATGTATATATATTTAGTGTATATATCATATAATAAAATACATTTTCTACTAATAAATTATTTACTGATTATAAATTGGAAATCAGGAATTGAAACAGCAAGGAAAGCTATTAGTCACTAATTTGAAAAGTGATAAAAAATAGCATCACTATTATTAGGACAAGGCAGTATCATACACTTCCTAATATCATACACTGTGAAAAATCAGATCATTGATGCTTTTGAAATTATATTTTCTATATCTAATTAGGAATAATTACTGCACAACGTAAAATGCATTCTACACAATAACTGGCCTATAACTTTCCCAAAATATCAATTAAGAAACACACAAACAAATAGCATGAAATACTGCTACAGACCATAAGAGAATAAAAAGTTTGATAACTAAATGAAATACATGAGTATGGATTAGAACCAGGACTGTAAAAAACAGCAGCTCCTATTTTTAGTTATAAGATAATTATCTTTATATGCTTTTATGGGTGCATTATAGTCTTACATCATAATGTAAATCAGGTTGGCAATGATATACATGCACACAGTACTTGGTGCCCCGCCTCCCCCGCTACCTCCCCATTTCCCCTATTCCCATACAAAGCACTGAGATGGGTATGTTTCACATATATACACAAAGCTGATGGTAGGAATTCCTTCAATGATCTTCACTCTTCCCCCCTTCCTTTCCCCTAGAACACCTTCCTGGCTCCACTGATGTTTCTCCTCCACTATCTGGAGTCCCTCTGGTATCACAGTTATCCCCTAGTTTCTGCATATTAGAATGACTTTCATGTTCTGTGACTGGCTAATCTCACTTTACATAATGTTCTCCAGGTCCTTCATTTTCCTGCAAATGACGAATATCTACAATATGCAAGGAACTTAAAAGGCTTCACACACACACACACACACAAAAAAATCAAGAAATAGGCAATTGAACTAAATAGATGCTTTACAAAGAAGAGCTACAAATAGCCAATAAATACATGAATGTTACATAATGTGTAACATCATTAGCAATCAGGGAGATGCAAAGCAAAACTGTTATTAGATTCCATCTAACCCCAATCAGAATGGCAATCATCAAGAAGTCAAAAAACAATAAATGCTGGCGAAGATGTGGGGAAATTGAAACTCTTCTGCACTGTTGATGGGTTGCAAATTAGTTCAGCTGCTATGGAGATCATTGTGGAGATTCCTCAGAAAACTGGGAATGGATCCAGTATATGATCCAGCTATAACACTCCTGGGTATCTTTCCAAAAGGACTAAAATCAAAGAACTACAGTAATATATGCATACCCATGCTTATAGCAGCACAATTCACAATAGCCAAATTATGGAACCAATCTAAGTGTCCATCAACAAATTAATAGATTACAAAATTATGGGATATCCACACAATGGAATTCTACTCAGCAATAGAGATAATTATCTTTTTAAAAAATTTTGTTTGTGTATAATAGTGATGGTTTATATCTCATATCTCTTTAACTAAAATAAGAATAAGCCAGCCTTGGTGGTGCATGCCTCTAATCCCAGTATTTGGGAGGCTCACAGATTTAGGAGGATCACAGCTTTGAGGCAAGGCTCAGGAAGGTAGCAAGAACTGTTTCAAAATAAAAAAAATAAGATAGGACCCGGCATGTTTGTTTGTTTGTTTAAATTTCCCCCTCTGAATCTTATCTCACAATGACCAGCACCCTAAAACAAACTGAGAAAGTCCCAAATGTCTATTTAAACCCCAAATGACACAGATAGCTTATCTCATGCCAGCTTTTCCATGCAATGATCCCAGCAGAGCCCAGATGGCTGGTCAAGTCACAAATGCTGGATACAGAAGATCCCTATGGCAACTTAACCAGCTAGTACCCATTGGCCCTCAAAACACCAAAGACCATTTTCTTCCACTAACAAAGCATTTATAGTTAGCCAATACCACAAGAGGGGAAAAAGAAAAATCCCTAAGGCGAAAAGACTTATCAGAATCTACTAGGAAGTCCCTGAAGTCCTAATAGCAGACTCAGTTTCCCAGGAGTGGTAGACTTGCCTCTTCTTGGATAAATCTTCCTCTTTCCAGGAGGAACTGAAAGAGTAGGGGGGGTCACTGAGGGGACCTTTTTCTCCTGCTTGACTGCATGTTTAAAATGGGAGGGGGGAATCAACTAAAGTCAAAGAGGGACTTAACTCCCAAAGCACACCTGAGTGTGGGGCTCGCACATACTATGCAGGGCACATGCATAAATCTTGCAAAACACACAGGCATGGCACAACACACTCAGAATATCAAGGGCAACACACAGGCAACAGGCATGAGGTGCAAAGTCTGATAGGCAATGTACAGATGCAATGTCTGCCAGCCAGCTCTAATGTCTTGACAGCCACACCAAGTCCCTAGCAATCCGAGGACCATACCTGTCAGCATCTGAGATTGAACATCCACGGCTTATTCTGCCAAGGAGCCTTGCCATCTTGCAATTCCTGCCACAGATCAGGAGACTGAATTCTGTTCCAGCCATAATAGCCATAGGGCAAGTCTCACCTTCAGTTCTGGTTGAGCACTGGTTAAGGTCAGGCCTGAAGACCAGATCAGACTTACAACTGACCCAGACCTGAGACCCCTACACAGCCAGCTGAGCTCTGTAGTAAATGGATGGGCCAACTGGCTTACCAGGTTGTACTAATTCTCTCTCTCTCTCTCTCTCTCTCTCTCTCTCTCTCTCTCTCTCTCTCTCTCTCTGCCCTAAAATATCATAAGTTGGTGTGAAATAGTATAATTGTGCAGAGTATTAATGAATAAATAACCTATTTTGGTCATGATTGCAATAAACATTCTTGAAAGGACTAAGACTATGTTTCAGTTATTTCCCATGATTTAAGTCTTCCCAGAACACTGGCTCCCCAAAATCATTGCCTGTTCAAATGGCCAGACTGCCTGTCCCTTGAAGTGACAAAAATTGGGGAGACAAGAGCTGGTGGGAAGGAATCAGGTTTATTCAAAGCAGGCTGTAGCTCAGGAGTGGTGGCACAAGCCTATGATTCCACTACTTGGGAGACTAAAACAAAAGGATCACAAGTTCGTGTCCAGCCTTAGCAACTGAATGAGACCCTGTTTTGAAATAAAAATAAAATATGAATTGGGGGGGTTATAGCTTGGAGGTAGAATGTCCCTGGGTCCAATCCCCAATACCAAAAAAAGAAGAGAAGAGAAAAAGAAAAGAGAAGAAAAGAAAGCTGGGCACCTGTAAAAGATAGAGGGGCCAACTCTTTGAAATTTGTCAAAGGTCTGAAGGTCTCCCATGAGAAGGAGGCATAGTACCATCCAGGTGGGACTTTTCCTCAGCTAAAGGATTAGGGAGGGACAGGAGAGAAAAAAGAAGAGGTGAAGTAAGGAGGCCCTGTTATAGTATCACAGGATATAAAAGCATGGACCGGAAAAATTACAGAGAACTTCAAAACTGCATCATTGAACAGTCTGGTAGAACGTCTCAGCAAAGGATGTAAAACTAGTGCACTTTCTACCTACCCTAGTCCATCAACCGAATAATGACCACAGGAGGCAATCCCCCAAAGCCAATCTCATTACATTCACATATTGCAATATCATATTGTGCCTCATAAATACGCCCAAGAAGTATGTGTCAATCTACGTTGTTTTAAAGACTAAGGAAATGCTTACTACTTCTTTTTTATCATAAGTGTTGTGTATATGTATTTAATTGTAACACTCTCCCTGTAAACAGGTACATTTGAGATCATATATTTTTAAAGAAATTGCTAATCACTTCAACTTATAACATATTCCTTCAAATGATTCTAAATGCATTTAGTTGACTATCTCTGGAATTATGTGTTTGTTGTTTTTTGAATGCATCCTCTGTCCAAAAGCACTTTCCGGTTTGGGAGTTCTATAGTCTTAATGCATCATTTATTTGAGCTGTTAGAATTTTTTTGTCAGTGCTTTGCTTGTTTACTTTTTTGTCTATAGAGCTAAACATCAACTTATTGTTTTCATTTGACTTTTTCCCATGTACTTAGATTTTGATATAACCTTTGTGGTTTTAGGGATCTCACTGATTGAGATTCAAGTCTTGTTTTCAGTGGTGGGACCATCCTGGCTGGGCTCATCTGCACCCCATCTTTGCCCATATAGAACTTGCGATTATGACTTATAGGAGAAAGAATACTGATCACTAGATCATTGAGAAGAATGCCACTAAGTGATAAGAAGAGTTGAACAAATAGTTGTGAGTATACAAACACACTTTATACATATATATTTTTTTTACTTTGTTTCCAGTAAACTCTGATTATACATGGGACAAAGGAGTGAGGTAAGTGAATCTCTGATTAAGTCTCTCTTAAGGTCTTTTTTTCCTCATAGAGTCATTCCAATGTCACTGTAGAAACACCAGGAAAGAAAAAAAAATGCATAATTTCCTTTCCATCTATTCTATGTGAGGTATCCATTATATCTCTCTGGGAAAAAAGGAGGGCACTACCATCTCATCTTTTCACTTACCCTGAGCTATCTATGGGGCTATTATTTAATATGGAGCACGGATTCTCTTTGTATGGTTTCTTGGTATCAGTGAGAGGCGTAACGGTGACATGCCAGGTATTAGTTCAGTTTCTTTTTGCGTTTAGAATCTTGTCCCTGCTTTTTCAGAAATAATGGGCTACCTGGCGTTTGTCCCACATAGCCTAAATAGAGGACCAACCATTTACCTAATGATGTACAAGAGGAACCACAGAGGGAAAGTAGGGTAAAATGAGAATATGTGCCTGGCAAGATAAAGAAAGCAGGTCCTAAGAGCATATGTTCATAGCTTCAGAACGAGGGGAACAAAGAGAGAGGAAGCTGAATTCAGGAGAAAAAAAAAAAAAGATAAAACAGGTACGTGGAAAGCACAGTTGTCCTTTTGTAGCAACTCATATCTAAAAAGGATTAGGGAAAAAAGAGAAATTAGAGATATCAAACTCCAATGTATGTATGTTTTGGTTAATTCAATTCAAATCCATTAAAACTTTTTTATGAAAAATCATTACAGGATGCTATTCCAGTACTGTTTTACTTGAATATCTTATACTCAAGTGTATATGAAGCTAATGGAAGTATATTTACTCTCATTTCAGTTTCTTGAAAATACCTTTAAATAATAAGTTTGAGGATGTGTATAGTGCACATTTAATAACAATCTATCACTATTGTCAGAAAATACAACTGTTTTGAAAAGTGAAATATACTATTTTCATCCATGTGAATTAATAGATAATATCAATAGGTAATAAAGGTTAGATTCAGACAGTAGTGATCTGTCCTAAAATTGTCAATGTGTGGCAATGATACTTTCATATCTTTTATCAGAACTACATTTTCATCCAAAAGGAAATATTGTGAAGGTCACCACTGTTTGTGGAGAAAACATACAGTTTTACTATTATGCTGTAATAAATCCAAGAGGACTCAAAGTTAATTAAAATATTTACCCCTTTGGATAATATGAAACCACCTATGCACAGTGAGGATAGAACATAGCTTTAACTTGATATATGTGATTGAAAGAATGTGTTGAGATTTGTGTGATTTATAGTGATTGGTAAAAAAAAACTGGTGGCTGGGAAGGAAGAAACCAATAAAATAAGAAGAATATATGTATATATATTTTAGCACTTAAATTATGTTTGGTACTTTTTATTAATGAGAGATTATGCCCTTTATAAAAGTAGAAGACAGAAAATAAATAAGATCATATTTTTTGTGTTAAAAAAAATTCCTGTGGTTAATGGGCCGTCTTTTTCAATAATCTGTATTTTTAAGTTATCTAGGTATCTTAAAATGCATTCTGGAAGCATTTTAGGGGCACATGTTGATCCTAACTATGAAATGTTAGGTAGATGTTGCATATAAAAATGTTCAGTAAATGTAAATGTATTGCATGCAAAATGTGGTATGTCTTGCTGGGCTGAGCAAGATAAACAAAGGACATATTAGGATACAAAGAGTCATCAAAATTTTAACTGTGAAAATCATCAAGTCTCAAGTAGGGAAGAGAATTTATCTGTTACTTGCAAGAAAAATAAAAGTTTGCAAGAAAATTTGAAGCAAATTTCTCAAATAAAGATTAACAACATGTGCTAACACAAGGTAGGAAAAAACCTGGGCTTTAGAAAGAACCAAAAGACTAAATGGTAAGGTTATAGTTGAGTGAATGAAAAGGATTCCCAACTTGAGAATGGATTACTAGAGAGAGAGAAAGAATTTAGGGATAAACTTAAGTGAAATAGATGCCTAGTTAATATTTAAAAAATAGTACCTGCTATTCTATGTGGAAATTAACCCAAAACAAACAAGAATGCTATAAAAGGGTTCAGAAAAATTTTATCAAAAATTTTGAAGTAGAGCTAGTGAAAGTTAGATTATAAAGGTGACAATATGGATGGAAAGAAATGGAAGGAATTTAGACGCATTTTGTAGTTCTGAATCAGAGGACTGAGCGATGAGTTGACTGTCCAATATAAGGGTAAATAATACACACAGATTTGGGACCCAGGTGGTATTACTGAGCAACTGCGTGGATTGAGATGTCCCTCACTGAATCTCACTGAATCTTCATTGAAAATGAAGATGTCAGTTAATAGGATCAAACACTATTAAAAGCTGCAGGGTCTATGGGGCAACCACTGAAGGTGTTAGCTGGGTTTGTGTCGATAAATAAACATACATAGATACAGCTACAGAAAAAGATGGAGAGTATCATTATCTACATATGTAAATTAGTATGTTATCTTAATTTAAAAATATTCTGATTTAACTTTATAAAATGCTGACTCAGGATATAATAAATGTTTTTTAAAAATTCTATCAAAAGACAAATGAAAATATAAAAATGAATAGTAAGTGCTAATAAAGATAACAAGAATGCAAATACAAAATGACACTTAGACTGAGAGTTTTCTAATTAGTTAAAACTTTTCTGTTCATACAACCCAGTACTCTATCTACTAATCTGCAGTGTTTCAAACATGAAGCGAAAACCATTTAAATGTCTTTACCTCTTAATGAATGAAAAAAAAAAAAAAAAACTATGATACAGCCATGGAATAGAATGCTGTTGATCAATAAAAATAATTAATAAACTTCTGATACATTTAACAGCAGAGATGAATCCTATATGCTTTACGTGAGAAAATCTAGACTCCAAAGACTCTCTGCAGCTGGGCATGGTGGTACATGCCTGTAATCCTAGTACTTGGGAGGCTGAGTCAGGAGAATCACAGATTCAAGGCCAATTTAACAAGACTCTGTTTCAAGATAAATAAGTGAATAAGGGCTGGAGGTGTAGCTCAGAGATAAAATACCTTTGGGTTTACACCCCAGTAACACACACACACACACACACACACACACACACACACACACACACACATGATAAAATGTAAGAATCCATTTATAAGATATGATGGGATAGGTAAATTAATTGAGGCAAGAAAAGTATTAATTTTTGCCCAGCACCTAGCTCCAGAGGAGGGAATGAATTGGAAAGGACGATTTTTCTGTGGAATTAGAAACATATATCTTGTTTGCTATTCCACAACCATATGTCAAAATTCAGAGAACTAGGTACAATTAAATGAGAAATTTTGTCATAGATAAATTTAATTCAAACCTTATTTTAAAAAGCTATATCTGCATGGCTATTATTAGGACATGAAAACATTGTTATCTTACTAAAATAATGCAAGTTTATCTTTCATTCTTAGCAGAAATAAAACAACTTAAAGCATTACTATAAAGATATCATTCTTTAAAATTTCCTAGTGATGAAATAAAAAAAAAACACATATATTTTACTTAAAATAACAACTCTTAACAAATAAAGGGAAATTAAAAACTGAATATCCTCTTTAATAAGAATATTTTCTAAGGCAAAGTAAGGTCAGTGGTGGCATTGACTCTTGTATCATCATAGTTATTTATTGCAGCTAAAATTATGATATTAAAAGCATATAATTCTTACCTTTACCCATGTTTTATCTATTACTGACAAACAATGGTATTTATAACTATTTCCTTACATAAAAGTAGCTAAAACATCTTCTAAATCTCAAATCAGGTATTAAAAATGATGGTGAAATAGAGAGTCATTAATCAGGTAATCTTTGCAGAAATTCCTGTTTCATGAGTGCCAATGATCTCATAACTCTCTATGTTCTCTTCTTTTCAAAGGTATGATTAATAGTTCATTCATAAGAATTAATCATATTATTATACTATTTAAGTTATGCTATTTACCATTTATCATTTTTATATTATAATTACTTATATGACATTTAAAATGTGCCTACTTTTTATACATGCTTTTAAAAATAATTGACACTTTGATATTTCTATAGTTTTGTGGTGATATTTAGTGGATGAGGACTTATAATTATATATATTTTTATAAATTATTATAATTATTTTAAATGTCATTGCCACTGAATATTTTAGTGAGCTTTGATTTATAACATATCTTAAAGTTAGTTATATGGGAATTGTGAGATTACTCGTTCAAAGATACATATATACATATATATGTATATATGTAGCTATGGTTAATTATTCCCCATTTATATAAAATTATCACAAATAATTAGTCATAAATATTTTCACATGTCAGTTTTTTCATCATTATTTTGTATCATTATTTGAGTGAATTTCTGTTCAAATTTGTTTTTGATTTACATATAAATTTTGCTAAGTAAATTCAATGCAAATAAAAATCTTACTGAATTGCAATACTTCATCAGGAATATAGCTAAAAGGAAGTTATAGTCACCAGAACATAGCACTAAATAATATTTTTTATGGGAATTCATCTTTAGCAGAGAAAATATCTTCATTTGATGGTTATTACAGTCTTCTGAGAATGGTATGATTGTGCCGAGAAATAAACAGATCAGCGTTAATCCTCTTTTAATAAAGTAAGAGGAATTACAGCTTCTGGGACTAAAACTAGAAAGAATACAGATTGAGGAGGTCAGTGACACATTTTCATCAAATGAATTTATTGGAGAACCTTAAAATTAAGACTTTTTAAAAACCATTTTTATGCCTTTTCTTATCTTTTATTTCTATCAGAGATGACGTAGGAATGCAAAACATATTATATAGATCATTAAAAGCAATGTTTTAGGGAAACAAGTCCTTACATGGATTAGATAGCCAAATTAGACTAAAAATCTGACCATATATAGGACAATATAAAATATTATATTCTTGGACAAACAGAAGAGTGTATACCAGATTAAAGTAATATGTGTTCCTTAAAGCAAAATGCTGCCTCCAAAATGGCTATCTATGTACTACACTTATTCCTAGAACAACATGTTTCTGACATTTGGCCTTTGAATTACAAACTATTAGAATAAAATATTATTGTATGCTAACATCACATTTTATTATATCATTTTATTATTACTAATACCATAAATCTAAACATATTCTGAATATATTTCAAAATCCAAATATTGTAAGTATTCATTATTCATGAGCTTTTACAAATATAGCCATAAAAATGCATTTTCCATTCTGAATATAATACACAAAGACTGGTATTTGTAGTAATTAAATTTCCTTTAATTTGTATCTTAATTTATGGACTAATATAAACTATTTTGGCAATTGTTGACTTCTATAATAATCAGAAAGATTCTTATGACCAAGATATTAATTTTGTACTATACTCAAGAGATATTAAATTTATGCTAATTGAATGTGAGTTAATAGATACTTATTTATGACCACATGTTGGCTTAGTGTTCTCCTACCATATGTCACTATCAAGATTACCTTATTTACTACTTATTGATCATGAAATTTATTACCTAAGCTTGTGAACAAGAATTACCTTCTTCTCTAGGGAGTTTAATTTCAATTATCTGAATGGTTGATCTACCAAAAAAAATCTCCAGTCAATTCTGACATTCAAAATATGGTGGAAATTTTCTACAAAGGAAGTTATACTACTGACTGGCCAAACTTTTATGAACCAAATCCATTGTATTCCAAATAAACTGGTATAAGTCTAGAAACCCTATGTGTTATTCCTCGCTATCTCATACCCAAGTCTCCAGGATTTTCTACCAAACATGCTTACAATCAGTTCAGTTACTTTCCAGAAACTGACAGTGATAACTAAAGTGTAGAAGACAAAGCAAATCAATGCTGGGTTAGTAACTTTATTCCCAACATTTTGGCCTAACACTCTTGCATTTAAATGATCCATGGGCTATAAGTGTGGTATACAGTAACATCCCACAAGCAGGTTAGATGTGAAAAAAAAATTATAAAGAATTCTACTTTTCTAAAGAATATTGTTTTTTTTTATTTTTGAATGGAACTTTACTATTTATTAAGAAAAGAATGATATTTGTGCTATATGTGGCCAGGTGGGTTGGTGGTATCCAGACCCTCAGCAACTTAGTGAGATCTTATATTCCTGGACAAATGGAAGAGTGTATAACAAATTAAAGTAATATGTGTTCCTTAAACAAAATGCTGCCTCCAAAATGGCTCTCTCTGTCTCTCTCTGTCTCTGTCTCTGTCTCTCTCTCTCTCTCTCTCTCTCTCTCTCTCTCTCTCTCTATATATATATATATATATATATATATACATAGTATTATATATCTTTTCAGAAATATAATATTGCCTTTCCAAACACATCTCCTAAATAAAAAGTTTGGAAATATTTACTTAAAATTATTATTTTGTTTTTTAAAGAATAATTTAAATACTATTACTAAACTATTTTTTGTGATATTTTTCTATGGAAGCTTTTCTCATAATCTGTTCTGAATTTTTTATTTTACTAGGCCATACAGTTATTGAACTGATTATAAAAATTATGAATTTATATGATTATTTTCCAGTTGATTTTTTATAGTCTTTCTTTAAAGACTATCAGATCTTCTGTGGTCTATGAAATTATTTCTTTGCATTTTCAAACCTTTGAAATTGCCAATCTATAAAAATTATGAAATCTTCCCCATAAAAGACTAAAGGGAAATTAGCAATTTTAAAAGATTCTAGTGGCTTCTTATCATAACATAGATAATTGAAGACTGAACTATGTGTAGGCATGTATGTGTTAAAAAAATTTTTTAAATATGTTTTAATATTAATCATTATGAAAATAAAACCATGCTCCTGAGACTATTGTAAGAAAGAATCAAAAAAGGTATTTGTATTTTTTTTTTTTTTTTGTAGTACTGAGGATTGAACTCAAGGGCATTCTACCTCCGAGCTACACCCAGCCCATTTTTTTATTTTTATTTTTGAAACAGGGTTTCACTAAGTTGCGGAGTGCCTCACTGGGAAGCTGAGGCTGGCCACGAACCTGGATCCTCTGGCCTCAGCCTCCCAAGTACTGAGATTACAAGCGTGCACCACCACACCCAGCTGTAGGGTTTTTGAAATACATATGCACACATAGATACACACACTGGTTCATTAACTAAAGTTTTATTGGTAGGTTTTTTTTGAAGAATGTATTTTGGGGGGGGGGGGGTATTGGGGATTGAACTCAGGGGCATTCTACTTCCGATCTATACCCCCAGCCCTATTTTTTATTCTTTATTTTGAAACAGGGTCTCACTAAATTGCAGAAGGCTTCACTAGATAGCTGAGGTTGGCCGAGAACCCCGATCCTCCTATCTCAGCCTCCCTAATGCTGGGATTCCAAGCGTGCGACACCACGCTCGCTTGAAGAATGTATTCTTAAATATCGTTTTTTTTTTTTTTCTGGTAGTGGAGATTGAACACAGGGACATTTTATTTCTAAGCTACACCACCAGTTTTATTTATTTATTTATTTATTTATTTATTTATTTATTTATTTATTTATTATTTTACTTTATTGTGAAGTTGAAAAAATATTAAATTAAGCCATAGTCAGTTAGGAACTCTCTGTATAGTTTGTGCTTTTCATATTGTTACTGACCTGAACCTGGTACCCACTTTTCAAATTAAAGCATTTCTAATAAACATTTACTTTTAAGGCTGCATATTAAAATATTTTAGTAAACAAATATTATTTTATGATTGCAAATGACTTTTTTTTTTTTTTTTGCAGTACTGGGAGTTGAACTCAGGGGCATTCTACCTCTGAGCTATACCCCCAGCCCTATTATTTATTCTTTATTTTGAAACCGAGTCTCACTAAGTTGCACAGTGTCTCACTAGGTAGCTGAGGCTGGCCTCAAACCAGGATCCTCCGGTCTCAGCCTCCCGAATGCTGGGATTACAAGCGTGCTCCACCACACCCGGCTTGCAAATGACTTTTTAAAGTTACCATGTAAATATCACCTTCTTCAGTACTTTTTGCCTGGAAGGTAATCCATAAATGTTTATTCTAATTATGATGTAATCTCCATATACTGAATGCCAAATCCAGGCTGGATTAAATAGAATATATTTTAATGAAATCACAAATTAGAATCATAGTTTTTATTAGAGCTTAATTTTACTTTGATAATTATAATTAAATAACTGCTATTATATAGAATTAATAAAGAGAGAAGTGGGGTTTTTTTGTTTGTTTTGTTTTGATTTTTCACACTGGGGATTGAACTCAGGGACATTCTACCTCTGAGCTACACCTTCAGCCCTATTTCCTATTTTACATTCTTTTTTGCTTACTTTTTGTATTTAAAGCCTCTCTATTTTCTCTCAATGATCTTAAAATATCCCTTTGATCATACTATAATTTCCACAAAACTTATGCTGGAGTCACTAACGAGAAATCTGAGTAGATTAGCAATTACATGTTGGCATCCAACACAGTGTTCCCATAGCTATTTAAGGTTTAATATTTAAAACTTCCCACACAAGCCAGGCATGGTGGTGCACGCTTGTAATCCCAGTATTTGGGAGGTTAAGACTGGAGGATCTGGGTTGACGGCCAGCCTCAGCTGCTTAGTGAGGCCATCTGCAATTTAGTGAGACTGTGTTTCAAAATAAAGAATAAAAAAATAGGGCTGGGGCTGTAGCTTGGAGCTAGAATGCCCCCAGGTTCCATCCCCAGTACCGCAAAAAAGAAAAACTTCCCACATATTTTTTCTCATTATCATTTTAATTTCCAAGCATTGAAATTGAATATTCACATATGAAAATGTAATTTTTGTGTTTTGACTATATTCCATATATATGTCATATCAATCACTTTCCATCATAAGAGAAAAATAAGGGAAAAAAAATTTCTAATCAAAAGTTTTCTAATCACACTGATCTTCAGCTCTCTCTCTCTCTCTCCCTCTCTGGAGATTGAGAGTTAGGAAAATGAGAGGGGTCTTCACTGTGTTCATAACTTCTTTTTTTTATTCTTTTCTATTTATTCTTATTATACTTTTATTTGTTGCATTATTATTTTTATCTCATATTGGGGTTTAGAGTGATAGATACTTGCATGCATGTAACTCTTGGACCCTGGTAGTGTCACCCCGCCCCCTTATATGTCTTTGAGATTGGCGGTAGTAATTTTGTATATTTACTTAGCATTCTTTCAACTGTTACACTCTTTAGGTCTCTACCCCTTCACACTCCTCTCTTCCCTGAACTCCCTCTATCACTCCATTGGAGTCTCTCCTCTCTTATCTGATGTTACTTGTATTTCTGAATTTCTATCTAGTTTCAGATATAAGAGAAAAAAATATACAACTATTCCTTTTTATGAAACTGGCTAATCTAGTTCCATCCATTTTCTACAGATTGTCTCCGGAAAGAATCAAGTCTTAAGAGCCTAGAGTTTATATTAAAAGCTTTGCTGTTAGAGGGAGGCAGAATAATCCCTTCTTTCCCAAAGATGTTTGTGCCTTCGTGCTAGGAATTTGTGACTATCTCATATGGAAAAATGAATTAAATATCTAGGTGGAAGCAAATTAGTGAATCAGATAATTTTAAAATGGAAATATTATACTGGATTGTATGCCCAATATAATCACAAGTTTCTTAAAAGAACAAGATGCAGCTGGGACTACAGAGAATTAGAGAGAGCATTGAGAAAATATTTTATATCACAGTGATTGGTTTGGGAGAAGGAACAATGAGGCCACAAGCCAAGGAATACAGGTAACTTCTAAAATTAAGAAAAGGCACAGAAATGGATCATCCCCTTAGGCCTTTCCAAAATGAATGCAGACTTGCTGACAGTTTAATTCTAGACTGGTGGGATCCACTTCTGTCTTCTGACTACCAGAACTCAAAAGTAATAAATTTACCTGTGTTTGTGTAGTTTGCAGCCAATACATTTATGACAATATGTAATGGTATGGGGATAAAGTTAATACACAGCCCTGTTGGCTCAGCCTTCCTTCTTCCACTACTAATTTAATAACATGCACATGATTTCTAAAATCTTTGTGCTCATGTTTCTTCAGTTGTAAAATAGACATTATAGTATTTTCCTTTCTCCCGGTATTAAATGATTATATATAAGAAGTACAGTTGTTCAAATGATACAGTACATATTCTTTAAAATAAGTTACTGGAGCCAGGTGTGGTGGCACACACCTGTATTTCCAGTACTTGGGAATCTGAGACAAGATGATCGCAGGTTTGAGGCCAGCCTTGGCAACTTAGCAGCAACTCAAGATCCTGTTTCAAAATAAAACATAAAATAGGACAGGAAGTGCTTCTCAGCAACTCAAGATCCTGTTTCAAAATAAAACATAAAATAGGACAGGAAGTGCTTCTCAGAGGTATAAGGCCCTCAGAGGTTAAATCCCCAGTAACACACACACACACACACACACACACACATACACACACACAATAGTAATGATGATGATAATGAATATAATAAGAAGAATAAATAATAAGCTATTGAGATTTTTATTGAACTTATTAGCATTACTGGTCTTGACTCTGTTGATGAGCCTTTTTATGCCTTCACCCGCTCCTCCTGAGGTATGAAAGCAGATTTTCCCTCTAGCCTCTAAAACTCTTAACCTTGCTGGGCTTTTAGCAGCTGTCAGAATCTTTAAGACACGCTTGCTGTGGACATACTGCTTGTCCTGAAGTACTAACCACATATGTACTTTCTTATTCCTTAGAAAATGTTGTGGGCCTCCCTTCCTATCTACCTTACTTGCTCTCTTTTCTGATTTTTTTTAAAATCATAGTTCTGTTTTGTTATTTATTGTGGCCACTTATTTGGTTTTACCGATTCCCTTTCCGAACACATTTCTCTCCTAATGTCCTTTATTCCAATCTGCTAGTCCCAGACCCTCCACCCATCTCTATGATTTGTTGCTACTCCCATTTTTAGACACTCTATGTTTCCAGTGAGTTAAGAGAAAGAAATAAGAGAAAGTAACAAAGTAATCTTTTAAGATTACTGAACACTAAATAAGTTCAATAATAATGTGATTCAAAAATATGTTGTCAGGCTTGAAAATTGGATCAAGACTCCAGATGGAATTTATAGTAGAGATAAAATTACCTTAGGTTTCAAAAATTTAATAGCACATTTAGAGGAAAGGGAGACTTTCTTATTACTTTTTGTGTATATAGTTTACCATATGTAGGATTCTGGAAAGGCATATATATGTGTGTGTGTGCATATATACATATGTATATTTTGTGTATGTATACATATAAGAAAATCAAATACTTATTTGCACATATATATGATTGTCTTTACTATATGACTTATATATGATACATATTTAAAGATCTTATATATCTTGGAAAAATAATATTAGGAAAATATATTTACTCTGTTACTTAGTGAGACGTTTTAAATGACTAAGAGGTATATTTAAAATTGCCATGTATAAGCCGAGTGTGGTAGCGGTAGCACACGCCTATAATCTCAGTACATGGTAGGCTGAGACAGGAGAATCACAGGTTTGTGAGTAACCTCAGCAACTGAAGAGAGGCCTTCAGGCAAGGCCTGCTATTTAGTGAGACCCTGTTTCAAGATTAAAATAATAATAACAATAATAATAATAATAATAATAATAATAATAATAATAATAGGGCTGGAAGTGTAGTTCAGAGGTTAAATGCCCCTGGATTTAATCGCCAGTACCACAAAAAGTTTTTTTAATTGCCATTTATAGGTTTAAATCTGATATCAATGTTCTTGACCTAGAAAAGCTAATTGCTTACAAATGGGACACTAATAATAAGGTATTTATGTATGTATATATACATATATATATATATATATTACATTGATCTATAGCAAAATCTGTCAGCTTTTGTGAAAATTTATCAATGTGATGTCTATATTTTCCCTTTTACTTTATTTAACTATACATATATAATTGCTATCATCTCCCTATCTCTTATTCACTAATAAGATATTTGAATTTTATGTTTCATTTTTGTTTTCATTAAATGTTTTATAAAAATGTTCCTCAACTAGAAAAGCTCAACATTGAGTCAGGCGTGGTGGCACACACTTGAAATCCCAGTACCTGGGAGGCTGAGACAGAGGGATCACAGATTCATGGCCAGCTTCAGCTACTTAGTGAGGCCCTCTGCAACTCAGTGAGACTCTGTTCCGAAGTAAAGAAAAAAAAAATAGGGCTGGGGTTGTAGCTTGGAGGTAGAATGTCCCAGGGTTTAGTCTGTGCTACCACAAAAATAAATAAATAAATAAATAAATAAATAAATAAATAAATAAATAAATAAATAAATAAGTTCAACATTAACAAAAGTAAGAAATGATCATGAAAAGCAGTAGTTCGTAGTTGTGGAAAAACATATTAAACTTGAAATACACTAACAAACATTTTAAACTCTAGTAAATGTATAGTTTTCAATTTGATGGCTATTAAGTCACATCTGGTTTTGAGATATAGTTAACTTAGCCATTTAAAGACAGACATAATTGGTTTTTGCATTCCTATTTTTTACTGGAGAGATTTCTCACAAGTACTAAAGTTTTTCTTATTTGTTTCTTTTTGTCATTTATGTTTTCTGAGAAGCCAGAGGTCTATGAAGCACTAATTGATAATTGGCCAGGGAGAATTATTGTCTTGTGTAGCCCCCCTAGGGTCTCTTGGGTGGACACTTCCTTTGTATCACATATGGCCCAGTATCAGATCTCTCTCTCTCTCTCTCTCTCTCTCTCTCTCTCTCTCTCTCTCTCTCTCTCTCTCATCATTTTACTCTTTACTTGATCAAAAAGTAATTGACTAGCCGGGCGTGGTGGCGCACGCTTGTAATCCCAGCATTCGGGAGGCTGAGACCGAAGGATCCGGGTTCGCGGCCAGCCTCAGCTATCTAGTGAGGCACTCTGCAACTTAGTGAGACTCGGTTTCAACATAAAGAATAAAAAATAGGGCTGGGGGTATAGCTCAAAGGTAGAACGCCCCTGAGCTCAATCCCCAGTACCAAAAAAAAAAAAAAAAAAAAGTAATTGACTTGGTTAATTCATTAAAAATGGTTGTGAAAATATTCCATATTATTCTGATATATTATGAATGAATAAAAAACAGATAGCTTTCTTCAAGGTTTCCTACATAGCAAAACCCCATCAAAATAATCTAGTCCCAATCCCTTGAAATGTCCTGTTTTTTTTTTTTTTTACATTAGCCATATTTTTGTTTGTCTTTGTGGTTGGCTATGCCATGGTTATACAATAGAAGACATCTTAAAGCATAAACTAAGTATTTAAAGTTGTGAGTCCACAATTTTAAAAAGGCTTACCACTCTTGCTGACACATAAAAGACTAAAATTTAGATGACGTAAGTTGTAGGAGATTCATTGACCAACCAAATGACAATGATATTAAAAGAGAGTAAAAAACATAAATATAGACCTTTTTAATAAAACACACTTTCTTTGAGAGTCTAATGTCACAAAGTAGTAAAAGTACAAAAGACTTCTTAACAGTGATGATTTAAATACTCAAGCTATACAAAAGCATCATTCAAACAAGTCGGTTGTTAAGTTTTTCTGTACAGATGGTGTTGACATTAAATGATCTACATAAAACAATTTTCCAGATGAATTGCATTATACACACAAAAGTAATTTAAATATAAATATTGTTTATGCAAAACATTTAAAAAATGTATTCATAGGTAAGTGATATGGGCCAATTTTGTGGGAGATTTTATTTTTATTAAAATTTAATGGCTCATGTTTCGTGATTTTTTATATTGAGAAATTTGCTTTTTAGTTAATTCTTAAAATTAACTTTGATTTATAATACATTTTGATGCTACAAAAAAGCACTACTACAGAACTTTGAAGTTAACATCATCTAGGGAAATAATGCCCAACATAGAGTGTCAGAAACTCCTATTTGTCCTTCAATTTACATTTTCTCTTTGTCTTTTCATGATAAAACATCAGAGTGTTAGCTAAATGCCCGGATGCCATAAAGTTGAGCATATTTACCAGTGTTCCTTCCAGCTAAACATCATTGGGATCTCGGTACTAGATTGTACCCAATTTGAGAGCAAACATAGTATATCCCACAACCAAATCATACCCTTAAATGGAATGGAGATTCTCTCTGCTTTCTTCCTTTTCAACCTCCTGTAAACAGAATTGCAAACATATCAAAGTAGTCAGCTTGATGGATTCCCACAGATAGAACACACTTATGTAAGCTACACCCAGATCAAGTAGCAGAATATATTCCTGTTTTAGAAACGTTCATAGGCTTCTTTCCATTTTCTGTATCACTTTTATTCCTCCTGTCTAATGGAAACTTTATACCTATTGACCAACATCTCCATTGTTCCCCCACCCCCACCTCCAGCCCCCGCCAAATCCCCTTATAATCTTCACTTCTGCTAGTTCAACTCTTTAATATTTCGCAAGTGACCACACACAGTATATTTTTTATATGCTTGAATTATTTCACCTTAGCATAATGACTTCCAGGTAAATACAGGTTTTTTTTTTTTTTTTTTTTACAAATGACTAGCTTTCTTTAAAGCTGAATAATATTCCAGTGTACGGCAAGCTTTCTTTTTAAAAGCTGAATAATATTCCAGTGTGCGTGGTATGTGGTGTGTATGTATGTGTGTGTTACTCATCCATCCATTGATGGAAACATAGATTCCACCTTTAATTATTGAGCATAACACTGCATTAAGCATGGGAGTACATGTATTTCTGTCATACTAATTTGACTTCCTATGGACATATATCCAGAAATGAAATTGCTAGGCTATATGGTAGTCTATTTTAATTTTTATCATAAATATTTACATTCTAATATGCCTTTACTATAATGCTGTTGGAATAGTTCACCATTTTGCACTCTCAACTTCCAATGATACATATACCAAGGAACGGTATTTTAATCATTATTCCTCAAATAAATTTCTCCTTTATTTTCCACTGAGTTAGGCAGTATCTTCCACTTTCTTACACACTTCATTTTCTTTGGTGCTATGGTGCTCTTAGATTTTTTTTAAAGCTCAGATCTACATCAAATTTATTTTTCAGTAAATATTTGCCATGCTAGACTCCCTGAAGATATAATATGGAAAAAGAACAGTGTTTCCTCGGCCTCAACATAACTGATTTTCAATTATGTCCTAAAGAAGACCACACAAGCTCTAGCCAGTGAAAGAGAAAGGGAACGAGAACGGTCAGTTCACCCTTGTAGCAGTGTGTAAGCCAGGGTCGAATAAAACTAGATTGAGAAAGAGATTCCAGAAACAGAAACATTCCAGCCAAATCACTCCCAGCACGAGTCTAGGAATATTCTCTTCTCCTGTGGCAAAACAAACCATGATCCACACAATTCTCTTTTGATAAACCTAGTAGCCCATTTTCACAGGGAAGCATAGGAAGGTAATCTGAGAAAACTGTCACTTTTAAAATAGCTCAGACAAAACATATTTTAATAAAATTAACAAGCCTCTTAGAAAAGTGAATAAGCCAGCCGGGCGTGGTGGCGCATGCTTGTAATCCCAGCATTCGGGAGGCTGAGACCGGAGGATCCGGGTTCTCGGCCAGCCTCAGCTACCTAGTGAGGCACTCCGCAACTTAGTGAGACTCGATTTCAAAATAAAGAATAAAAAATAGGGCTGAGGGTGTAGCTCGGAGGTAGAATGCCCCTGAGTTCAATCTCCAGTACCGCAAAAAAAAAAAAAAAAATCTAAAGAGCATTAGCATTGGATAGTATTGAAAAAATAAACTATAGGTTCAAATCCCAGGTCAATCCTTTCAAATAACTGAGTAAATCTTTCTGAGAAACTGATTTTGTTTATTTAAGACATTTGGTAAAATTAAGTATAAAATTGAATCTTAGAAATATATATAAAGTGACATGCGATTATGTTTCACGAATAGCATGTGGAATAATTTATTTTTATCTTTGTTCTAATACATCATATACATATATGTTTGTGTGTGTGTGTGTGTGTGTGTGTGTGAAAGAGAGAGAGAATTAAACAAAAATGAAGAGCTGAAACATTACATTTCTAATTAAGATAACATTTTCTAGAATGTAAACATGAAGATTGAGATATTTATAGGGCCTATAATGTGATTAGAAATGAAATTATAATTTGGTTACTTCATTAAATCTTCAAAATTATTGAAAGTCTAGCAAATCTAGGCAATGTGCTAGGCACTGATTTGGACTCAGTCATTATTTTTAATCACTTATGTTTTATTTGACCTACAAAATTTATTGTAAGACACAAAAATGCCAGTATATGAAGTTAATAAAATAAAATTTCAGCAGAGTAATGAACCAGTAATGGGAGAAAAGAATCTGTTCTATATTACACAGAAAATGTCTGACACATTTATTCAGCTTGATAAAAGTGCTTACTGCAAATTTACACATTTCCTTAACATCTGCAAATTCAGCAGTTACTCCATGACATCTCCTAATTTTAAAAGGACTCTAGTTATGACAATGAGATACAATAAAAATTGTTCATTTTCAGGTAATAGAGTGTATTTTTAATGCTAACATGTCATTTGAAGTCATGTAATTACTATATCCAGTGAATCATGATTTTTTACTAAGACGCTTTTCTATTCTCTATGCAAAAACAATTTTCAGAGAAATATGTTCAGCTTCTCAATAAACCTTGTCTTTGTTATTGGCATAAAGCAGTTTTTTCCAGAAAATAATAGGGTTTCTGAAATACATTGTACATCATTATAATGTGGATCAATTCTATTACTACAAAGCAATCAGAGGAGCATGATTACAGAAGTTCATTTAAAAACATATCATATAAGTGAAACTACAAAGTTAATTTTTTAAAATAGCATTTCCCCCTTTAAAATGAATAAACTGATTTTAAAAATTGGCAAATTACTAGAACAAAAATTTATTCAAAGAAAGCATACAAAAAGGCTGTTAAGTATATGAGAAACAGCTCAACATCATTATTCACTCGGGAAAAGTATCATATATTATCCTATCCTTTATTAAGATGACTGACATTTAAGAATGATAAGTGAATAAATAGAAACAAAGAATATATATACATATATAGATAGTATATATAGTATCCAAAATCATTAAAATGCATACACTAAAAGTGTACAAATTTTATAATACATGACCTATTCCTTAACAAAGCTAAATATTAGCTTCAAATATGAAGGAAAAATGATAAACACTTTTGTTTATTTATTAATTTTTATGCTATTAAGTATTTAACCCAGGGTAGTCTACCTTCAATATACACCTCCAGCTCAATTTTTATTGTTTGTTTGTTTTGAAACAGAGTCTCACTAAGTTGCTGAGAGTCTTGTTATGTTGCTGAGGCTGTACTAGAACCTGTGCTCTTCCTGTCTCAGCCTCCCAAGTACTGGGATTACAGGTGTGTGCCAACACACCTGGCCAATAGAGCTTTAAAAGCTTAAATATTTTATTTATTTTTTTTTTATTTATTTATTTTTTTTCAATGTCGAAAACACACTTTATTTTTTTTTTTTAATTTTTATTGTAGTAATTCGTGCAATATAGTGTACATCTTTGTTAAGTACAAATTGTTAACAACATATTTGCACACAATTCTCATTTGACCCCTTCCCCGATTCCCTCCCCTTTCCCGTTCCCTCCCCCTCCCTCCCCCTAAGGTCCACTTCAGTGAGTGACCTTGTTATGATTGTGTAGGTACAT
>PVLC010011667.1:30035-46520 GCA_004027655.1 Graphiurus murinus | reverse complement strand
TACAATTGCCAAACTATGGAACCAGCCAAGATGTCCAACAACAGATGAATGGATTACAAAACTATGGGATATGTACACAATGAAATTTTACTCAGCCATAAAGAAGAACAAAATCATGTTATTTGCAAGGAAATGGAGGGAACTGGAAAACATTATGTTAAGTGAGATTAGTCAGTCACTAAAAGTTAAAAATCAAATGTTCTCCCTAATATGTGGAAGCTAGGGAGAAAATGGGACATAAGAGGGACTCCAGGTGAAGGAGAATTCTTAGGTGAACAAAAAAATTGACTTAATGGAAGGTAATGGGAGGAGGGGGGAACACCCTAATGAGCATGATGTACTTACAAGATCACATCAAAGTCAATCACTAAACTGACCAGGAGATAGGGGGAGGATGGGTGGGAATTGGGGAAGGGTTAATGAGAAATATGTGCATGGATGTCTTTACCTGTACTAGCTCGTACCCAACAAAAATGTGTGATTAACCCTGTTGTACCCAAGAAATGTATAAAAATCCATGCTAAAAAAAATTTAAAAATTAAAAAAAAAAGAAAAAAAATAGAATAGTATAAAGAGAAGCATAGATATTGTTAAGAAGGAAAAAATAACTACTATCATGTGCAGAAAGGAATGCATGCATATAAAACTCAAAGGAGTAAAACTGAAAATATATGAGAATTAATAGGTTCAGTAAAGTAGCTGAATGCATAATACATACACAAAAATCAATAGCTAGCTCTTGTAACATTAAAAACAAGTTATAAAATATGATGAAAACTGGGGTCCTAATTACAATAGTAGTATAAAATATGAAATGCCTACAAACAGACTTAACAATAAAATTGAACAATGTACTTATCAAATACCACAAAATGTTATTGAAATTATAAAAGAAAACTTGTATAGAATTACAGAATATGTTAAAAACATTGATTCTTTACAGTTTATATAATTTAATAGTATAACCTGATATTTTTATAAGTTGAAAAAAACCACTTATGCTTTTCCCTAGCAGAATACATAGGTTAAAGAATAGCAATGATTAGGGAGAGAATATTTAATCATTAGATATAAAAATTCAGAATACTCCTGTAATTAAATGTATGATACATGCAAGAATAAATTGGACACCCTTGCTATGGAGCCACCATGGTGCACTCTCTGCATTTTCTTCATAGCAGCTGGGAATTTTATAATTAAGCAATTGCTGATTCAATAATTTGCTTAGTAAATCTGCTATCTTCCATCACTGTATCTGGACGTTTAGATGAGTATCTAGTATATATTATGCATTGAATAAATATTTGCTAAATGACTAAATAGATAAATGAGAAGAGAAAGCAAATGCATCTCGCGACATGCAAGAATCTTATTTCTGTCCATAGGAAAGATCGTTATCAGCAACAAATGGGTTTAGGCTAAGTGGTTAGGAATTTGAAAAATTAGTTTATTCTTATTCCATATATGAAAATGAATTCCATGCCTGGTTCCACATACTAAACTGAGTTATTTTGAGAATAAGAAATATATATAAATATATGTGAGAATAAGGAATATATATATATGTGAGAATAAGGAATATACATACATATATATATATATATATATATATATATATATATATATGTATTTTAGTACTAGGGATTGACTCCAGAGACATTCTACATCTTCAGCCTAATTTTTTTAATTCTTTATTTTGAAACAGGTTCTCACTAAGTTGCAGAGGACCTCACTAAGTAGCTGAGGCTGGCCGTGAACTTGTGATCCTCCTGTCTCAGCCTCCCAAGTACTGGGATTACAAGTGTGCGCCACCATGCCTGGCCCCCTTTTTAAATTTTGAAACAGGGTCTCATTAGGTAGCTGAGAGTCTCACTATGTTATTGAGGCTAGCCTTGAACCTATGACCCTCCTGTCTCAGCCTCTCAAGTACTGGGATTATAGGCATGCACCACCATGCCAGGCATCATTAAACCTTTTGAGAATTCAAGTAGGAACCCTCTAT
Organism: Graphiurus murinus; assembly: GCA_004027655.1. NCBI lineage: Eukaryota > Metazoa > Chordata > Mammalia > Rodentia > Gliridae > Graphiurus > Graphiurus murinus. The sequence continues at coordinate 44,518 of PVLC010011667.1, read as the reverse complement.
ATTAGTTGACTTTCCATCACTATAACGAAATGCCTGAGATAATTTCTTATAAAGAGAAAAGGTTTAGTTTGGCTTACAGTTCTGAAGGGTACAGTCCATGATCCAGTGGCCTTGTTGTTTTTTTGCCTCTGGCAAGGCAGTACATCATGGCAAGAACATGTGGTGAAGCAGAACCATTCACTGCATCATCCAGGAACTGAAGAGCAAAAGGAGGGGGCCTGGGTTCTATAATCCCTCTCAAGGGCACTAGGCCCTGCCTCCTAAAGGTCCCACTATTTTCTAATAGCACCATCCTGGGGTCCAAACCTTTAACACATAGCCTTAGGGCAACATTTATGCAACTAATAGCACCCCCAGATGAAATATGTAGAACCACTGGTCTGTAGGCACCTATTTCTGGGAATTAAATTCAGAAAGACTAACCAGTACATTTCCTGATGTGTGATTAAGGAGGGACATACTTCCAGGATTCATCAGAAGTAACCCAAGTGTGGACTGTTTGCATCACAATTCTCTTTTCTCTGCTTCCTCTTTCCTTTTCTCATTTCCACCCTACTCTCTATTATCCTCTGCCTCTTTGTGGTTTGGTGAAGAATATAAAATAGTACAGTGGCAGTCAGGAATGGTGGTGCATGCTTGTAATCCCAGTACTTGGGAGGCTGAGACAGGAGTATCACAGGTTCACAGCCAGCCTCAGCTACTTAGTGAGACCTTCTGCAACTTAGTTAGACCCTGTTTCAAAATAAAGAATAAAAAATAGAGCTAGGGGTGTTGCTCCGAAGTAGAATGCCTCTGGGTTCAATCTCCAGTGTCATTAAAATAAGTAAATAAATAAGTAAATAGTACAATGTTTCTGGAGGGCAACTAAGCAATATACATTTATACCCTTTGATTAATAATCTCACTGCTGTCGATCAATTCTAATGAAATAAATAGGGGGATGTAGAGAAAGAAGTATAAAAATATGTTGATCCTCAAGCTGCTCATCATATTAAAACATAAAACACAAGGTAAGGAGAGGCTGGTCAAATACATTAATGTGTATCTATATGATGGAACATGTGTAGCCAATGGAATTGTTTTTATATTATCATAAATGTTATGTGAAAAAAGCAGTAAACTAAATTTCATACACAATAGGATTCCTGTTAAGTAAAAGAAGACACAAAATCTGCAGAGCTCTGTGAGTGTGTGAATATGAGTTGATCACAAAGAATTTGACAGAACATTAACAATCGTTTTATGTAGGTGGCATCATGATGGCAAATTGTATCAGTCAACTTTGGACCACTACAACAAACACCTGAGAGAATAAACACAGAAAGAGAAAAGGGCATTTTGGCCCACAGTTCTGGAGGTTTCAGTTGGTGATCAATTGGTCCTGTTGCCTTGGGGCCATTTCTCAGGGCAGCACATCATGGTGGGAGCACATGGGACAAGACCACTCTCACCTCGTGGCCAGGAAGTGAAAACAGAAAGGAAGAGACCAGGGTCTACAAGCCCCTTCAAGGACACCCCAGTAACTCAAAGACCTCCCAGCAGGCCCACCTCTTAGAAGTCCCTACAGTCTCAATAGTTACACACTAGAGAACAAGACTTTCATATGTAGATTTTTGAGGGACACTTATGCAAATCACAGTACTGAATTAACTCCTTTACAATTTTTACATACCTTCAAAATTTTTTGTGTGATACTGGGGATTCAACCCAGGGGTGTTCTACCTCCAAGCTACACCCCTGACCCTTTCTATTTATTTATTTATTTTTGTTCTGAAACAAGGTTTTGCTATATGGCCTGAGAGTCTTGCTAAGTTGCTGAGGCTGGCCTTGAACCTGTAATCCTCCTTTCTCAGCCTCCCAAGTACAGGGATTACAGATGTGTGCCACCATGCCCAGCTCAAAATATTTTACAATAAGTATACATTATTTTCATGTACAATAAAATGCTAATATTACCTAACAGAGAAACAAACTAATAATTATTATGGGAATGGAAGAATATTTGTATATAAGATTATGCTTACTTCAAGGACAAAACTATTGTTTTATCTTTTTAGTGTGTATCTTCATGTCCTTAGCATCAACAGTAAAGCCATCTATTTCCTTATGAGACATAATGGACATGTATTGGGGGGCTGGAAATGTAGCTCCGTGGCATATCACTTGTCTAGCATACTTGAGGCCCTGGGTTCAATACTCATCACCAGAAGAAGAAAAAAATTAAGGAATGAATATACTTGATTCCCCTGACTATTTCACTTCTAGTCAGTGAATTAATTTTGAATGAGTGAATAAATAAGTAGATGTTTGCTTGATGCATGAAGGAAAAACAAACAAAAAGGGTAGTGTATTAACATCTCATTATTTTTTGGAATGGGAGACAATCCCCTGAATCTCTCCCACTTACTCACATCTAAGCATTAACAGCCAGTTTACTGAGATTTATTTATATTCTAGGAGAGTAAAGATAGGATGCTCTGTTCTCTGGAGACTGTGCAGGAGAGTAAAGATAAAGACCTCTCTCTTCTCTGGGAAGATTTTACATTTCAAAGCAATGAATATCATGCCTCTCTCTGGAGGGAAGATGGGCAGATATTCCAGGAGTCCTTCTTCACATGGGGTTCCTCGGCTATGGTTACCCCACTCTGTGTTCTCTTGGGCCACTTCTGCTTCCCCCTGTGGGATTCATGGAGCAAGGGGAACTGATACAGACGTGAGACTTACCTTCCACTGTGCTGTGAATACTCAAGTATCCAAATCCAGCTGGACTAATTTTCTCCTTTCCTGTGAGGTTTATGGAACTGTGACAAGGCCGCCTGTCATTGTCACTCTGCTTCTGCTTTCTGGCTATGGGACCAGTTGACACACCTGTCATGTTTCTCCTCCGCATCCATGACTCAAGTGAGCAAGAATGGTCTATGAACATAGCTTGAATATGAACTTCATATTTAGATAAACTTCTATTGTGTGATGGTAAGTTACTCACCATCTCTTAGCCTCAGTTTGCATACCTGCAAAATGACATTTCTTACAGGTTGTGATAGAAAATAAATATAAAGTACCCAGCATAATGGTAGGCACATAGTAGTATTTCACCCTACAAAAGTAATTTACCTTCTTCCCTATAAGCCCCAAAATTATACATTTCAACTTAGCCACTATAGAGTACTTTGATAACTTTTATAATTTCCATTTAAAATAAGAGTTCTTTTTGAAATAAAATGTCATTAAAATTCTTATTGAAAGTAATTGTAGATGCCTTTTCATAGCAATATGAAAATACTTGTAGAAAAGGGTTGCTAATATGTGAATTATACAGAAATATACAAACTAGCGTATTGCACAAATAGGAATCTTATTTATCTCAATACCCCAGAGGGAAGAGGAAAAGGAACATTTATTAGCAACAATTTGTCAGCTACTTTACATGCATTTTTAAATTTAATATTGTAAGCAATTTTCTTCTTTTTTTATTTTGCAAATGAGAAAACAAAGGCTTAGAGATATTAAGTAACTTGGACAAGATCACACAATGGGAGTAGCAAAACTCAAACCCTGAGTCTATCTGACTTTAAAGCATGAACTCTCTCCCTTACAAGTCCTAGGAACCCAACTGTAGAAAGTGTTTTCTCTAAACCTCTTGGCCTTGGCCCCTAATCCCCTGCCCTCTTTCTTACCTTCAGTTAGACTTCTTTATGTCATCAATCCTTCATGAATTACCACTGAGGTCCCTGGGCCCTTGGCATATTAAGTTTCCTGGCACAGTCCCCTGGTGTGTGGAATTCTGCCTCCTCCCAAGTACTGAATTGTATACTTTAACATGAGAGTCAGCCAACGGTGCAATAGTTAGGTAAAAGGCCCTTGTGTTAAAGCCTTGGTGCCTAGCCCATGGTTAATGTGGTGGAAACCACTCTATGGAGCCTCGTGGGAGGGTCCTCTAGTCACTGGGGGTGTGCCCTTAAAGGAGTTGTGGAACTCCGCCCCTTCCTCTTCCTGTCTTTCACTTCCGGTTGGCCTTGACGTAAGCAGCTGTGCTTCACCACAACATGCCCCCATGGTAGGCTTAAAACCAACAGGAAAAAGAGAGCATGGATCAAAACCTCCAAAATGGAACCAAGGTAAACCTTTTGTCCTTTAAGTGGATTATCTTGGGTATTTGTTATATTACCAGAAAACTAACATAATGACATAATGACAAAACATTAATCTCCTCATTTTTGCCTGCCATATATTCTAATCAGCAATTCTGTCTTTTTGGCTTAGAATTCTGTGTTTGGAAGCACAGTAGAGTGAACATCTATTTCTTGGTGTAGATTTTAAAAACTGTTGTTGTTTGATGGGGGTGTGTGTGCAGCATTCCTCATTTAGGAAAACTCCCATCCCAAATCCATATGGTTCTGATGGGGCTGCTGATGTTGGCACTCTAGAATCCTGGTGATAAGAATTGTCCTGTGGCCAGGGAGAGAATGCCCCTGTCTCTAGAATCCAATCTAGAACAGAGACACACAGAGTTTGTAAAAGGCCATTAGTACCGCATACAATAACAATGCCTTGGAAAAACTAACCCTGTACTCCTGCCCTGCTGAAGTTCATGCTGTTGCCATCGTTTCTGCCTTTTGGAAACCATTGTTTGAGCTTCCTCTTTTTCTATTTCCATAACTTGCTCTTCTTTTTTTGTTAGTTACTTCTGCAGCTTAAACCCTAAAATATCTTAACAAGATGCATTGATTTTTAATTTATGTCATGGATAAAAAATGCCACTAAAAACCAAAATTATAAAATCACTTTTGAGTCCACAGGGAAGGGTGATTTCAAGCTAATGGTGACATGATTATAAGCTATCCCCTTCCTCCTAAAGAGGCTGGTGGATGATGAGAAGGTGGGTGTGGTGCATCTTACAGCAGAGCATTACAAACAGAGGTAGAGAAGTTTCTGGAATATAGGAAGCCAAGCAATATGACCGGAGGAGGCTAGAACTTAAGGAGAAAGAGGCCAAAGGAATTTTGAGAATGAGAATAGTGTATCTAACATGAAGTTGTTTGAGTTGTTTCAGTGTAAACTCAACATACTTTCCCCTTGAGTAACTTTTGCTACACACAAATTTCTGTATGAATGGAGGGGTGTGTGCTCGTGTGGGCATGTGCTGTGTGCAAGTATGCACCTTAGGGAAAAGGGGACATGTCTGGCATGATATGGTATAAAATAGGGATGGGAATTATAGGAAAGCAAAAGGATCCATAAAGCAAAGCACTTCAGCAGAGCCAGGTAACTTCATCCCCCCTGGAGAGATGCGTGGAACACAGGCTCACCTCTACACGTGCTTTCATTTTAATCTCAGAGGGCACAGTCCTTAGCTAAGATTTGGTTACAGGATTATATGTTTACAATTGGCACATACATGTTTTGATGGTATAAAAAAGAACTTGGAAAACAAATGGAAAAGAACTTTATTCTTCCTGAGCAGAAGTTGGCAAACTATGGCCGTCTGGGTAAATAAAAATTTTTGCATGACAGTCTGTCCTTTCATTTGTATATTTTCTTTGGTTACTTTTACCCTCTAAGGGCAGAGCTGATTAGCAGAGACTGTGTGGACTGCAAAGTCCAAAACATTTACTGTCCAGCTCCTTAAGGAAATTTTGCCTACTTCCTCTCTAGAGGCCTAAAGCTGGACAAGATAAAAAATGGTATCAAAGTGCAAAGTGGCATGCCCTACATAGTTGGCCTATAACCTTGAAGTGAGGTCACACTGCTTATGTCTAGGGAAATCAGATAAAATCTAAATTAATTATAGGAATTTTTTAAAAAAATAACTTTTATCTGTATATTTCTTAGTTCTCTGTTTTACTGTTAGACAAGCATGGTAGGGAGTAAAGGGCATGAGTGTGGCATTACAGTAGTTTCCACATTATTCATGCTTTTATTTTCCCCGGTTTTAGTTACCTGTGATCAACTACCATCTAAAAATGTTAAATGGAGCTGGGCATGGTGGCGCATGCTGGTAATCCCAGTACTTGGGAGGCTGAGACCGGAAGATTTGGGTTTGTGGCTAGCCTCAGCTACTTAGTGAGACCCTCCGCAATTTAGTGAGATCCTATTTCAAACTAAAGAATAAAAAATAGGACTAGGGAGTAGCCTGGAGGTAGAATGCCCCTGGGTTCAATCCCCAGTACCGCAAATAAATAAGTAAATAAATAAATAAATAAATATTAAGATAAAATAAAATAAAAATGTTAAATGGAAAATTCCAGAAATAAATCAAATTTTAAGTAGTGTGCTTTCTGAGTGGCATGATGTAATCTCATATTGCCCTACTTCATGACCAGGATGTGAATTATTCTTTTGTTTAGCATATCCATGCAGTATATGCTACCCACTTGTTAGTAACTTAGTAGCTGTCTAGGTTATCGAATTGACAGTTGTGGTATTACAGTGCTTGTTTTCAGATAATCTTTACATAGTGGACTAAAATTAGGTTGCCATGTCTGTGCCATTCACCTTACTTCATTTTGACACAAAACATTGTATCATCTCACATCATCAGAAGAAGAGTAGCCAGTACTTGGGAGACTGAGACAGGAGGATAGTAGTTTTGAGGTGAGGCTTAGCAATTTAGCAAGGCTCTTGGCAACTTAATAAGACCCTGTTTCGAAATAAAAAGGGCCGTAGCTTGGAAGTAGAATGCGCCAGGGTTCAACCCCCAGTACCACCAAAACAACAAAACAAACAAACATCAACAACAAACAAACAAACATCAACAACAAAGAAGGATAATGATAACACACTAAGTTACTTAGAGAGAGAGAGAGAGAGAGAGAGAGAGAGAGAGAGAGAGAGAGAGACAGAGAGCACGCACATTTACATAACTTTGATTATACTGTATAGCTTAGGCATTGCATCATATCACATCACCAAAAAAAGAAGAAGGGTAATTTTGGTACAATAAGGAATTTTGAGAGAGAGAAACCACATTGGCATGACTTTTATTATACTATATTATTGTAATTTCTTTATTATATTTTAGTTATTGTCATTAATCTCTTGCCATGCCCAATTTGTAAATCAAACTTTATCCTATATATGTATTTGTAGGTTAAAAAAAAAGAATCTATAGGATTGAGTACTCTGTAGTTTCAGGGGTCCACTGGGGTCTTAGATGATATCTCCTGAGGTTAAGAGGGGGCTATTACCAATGGTTATAGATCTGTATCTTAGCTTTTCAACATACTGGTTGTGTGACCTTAAATAATTTAACTGAGAGATAGACCTGCTTTATCAAATGAGTAGAAAAAAGCCCACTTTATAGAAAAGTTATGAAGATTAAATGACATAGTGCTCATAACAAGCCTAGAATTTTAAAGACTCTCAGTTAGTATAATCCCCATTTCTTATTGACTCTACTCCTAATACTTTGTTATATTTTGGGCAGACAGTGGGAACTTCACACTCAGCCAAGTGCCCCCAGGATCATCCTTGTTGATACTGAACAATCATACTATCAGCTGTTAAGACCATTGTTAGCCAGAAAATTTGGACTAGCTGGAGGAATAATGTTTAAGTCTTTTTGGAATCTTCATGTTTTTCCAAAGAAGAAAGAGAAATCAGAACTGCCTAGCTCCCAGGAGTTCTCCAGTCCAGATTCCTGAGTCTGGACGTTGGTGTGTGTAGGGACAGGAGGAAGCTGGAGTCAAGAAGAGCTTCAGCCCAGGGCCGGGGGTTTATAGGTGGCCTGGCACCAGAAAAACCTAGACAGATAATCTAAGATGCTTTAGGATGAACAACATCCCCCAAGATTTGTGAACCAGGTTTTAGATACCAGAGACCTGAAATGGGACTTGGTTTATATGAATATAGGATCCTTGCTTGGGCAAGGGGATACCCCAAGTTGTCCTCTACAAAGAAAGTACCTGCTTAATGCTTGAAAAGAACTTCACAGACAAAAGCGCCCAAATTCCTTAGGTACTAACCAGGGTAAAGGGCCTGACCTCTCATACTCCACAGTGTCCTGGAACTTCCATGCCTTTTCCCTTGTCTCTGTGTGAGCTGGGAAAGGTCTGTTTGCCACTGAGAGGGCTCTTTCCAGCACACCAGCTCCCACTAGTGCGGACATTAAGGGAAATGCAATCTCTTTGCGGAATTCAGAGTCTCTTCATTACGCCCTCCTTGGGCTCATAAAAATCATTGTCAACATAATAATGCTGAGAGCACCTTTGTGGAGCCCATGCTCAGCACAAGTGTTTCCTATAGATCATAGCTCCACTTTTCACCAGGCCCTGAAAGGTTGGACTTGTTTTCCCCACTATAGAGAAGGGGAATTGAGGCTCTGAGAAGAGACCTTGTCTGCCCCAAACAACAGGCAATCAGGTCTGTCCGACTCCAACGCCAGCCTCCCATTCATCTCGTCCCGCCAAAGCCCTGCTCACGTGGATCAGGACCAGCAAGCCCCTAACTGCCCCCATGATCATTCTGGGTACAGCTTCCCAGGCTGAACCTTAGACAAAATCACCAGCCCATGCACCCTTCTTTCTATTTTATTTCTGAGAAAACCTGGAGATGAACATTATTTTATGATTTTGTTTTAATCTTTCAACATGAAAGACTTCTCCTAAGTTTGAATGTAAATGAAAGACTTTTTACATCTTCTGTCTCAGTCCTTCCCATTGATGTAGTAACATCCTGCAGAATGTCTCTAGGGGCCTGGGAAGTGGCCAAGGAAGCCTAATTCACTGAGTCTGGGCAGGAATGAGGGACTTTGTGACTAATTAGGTGTTTCTGTCATCAGGGAGTTTGGGAAACACTAGTAGTCATTGACTTCCTTCTCCTGCAGCTCCAAACTGTGACTCAGCCTTGGGATGAAGTGTAGATGTGTATTTGAGATGTGAAACGCACACAGCCTCTTGTATTAGCTTTTTTATCACTATGACCAAGGTGTATTTGAAATGGTGGAAAGGTGTATTTGGGCTTTCAGAGGTTTAGTCCTTGGTCAGCCAGCTCCAAAGTAGAAATATCGTGGGAGCTGGGTGTGATGGAGGAAAAAATCTCTCTCTTTAAAAATAGTCCATTCTGGATTACAAAACTATGGGATATGTACACAATGGAATTTTACTCAGCCACAAAGAAGAACAAAATCATGTTATTTTCAGGGAAATTGATGGAACTGGAAAAATTATGTTAAGTGAGATTAGTTAGTCATGAAAAGTAAAAAGTCATTTGCTCTCCCTAATATGTGGAAGCTAGGGAGAAAATGGGACATAAGAGGGACTCCAGATGAAGAAGGAGAATCTTTAGGTGAGCAAAGAATTTGACTTAACGGAAGGTGATGGGGGGCACTCTAATGAGCATGATGTACTTTCATGAACACATCAAAGTCACTAAACTGAACTTTAGAAAGAGGGAGGAGGAGGGAGTGAGGTGGGAATTGAGGAAGGGTTAAATGAGAAATGTGTGTATGTATGCCTTTACCTTTACCAGCTTGTACCTAACAAAGATGTATGATTACAATGCACCAATTAAAAATAAATTAATTAATTAAAAATAAAATAAAAAAGTCAATTCCCCACCTGCCTATAGTTACCAACCAGTAGTACAAAATATTAACCCATCAAATGAATTAGTTCACTAATGGGGTTAGAGCCCTCATGACCCAATTATTTCACCTCTGAATGTTGCTATATTGCCAATGCATGAGCTTTTCTGGGGGACACTCCATAGCCAAGCCCTAACCATTCTCAAGACACCACTCTATGAGCTGAATGTGTGGAGATGGAAAAGCTCAGGCTGGTAAGAGCTCCATTTCCTGTGGGTCTACCTTGATTTCTTGGGGATTTGAAATATAAGACCTGGGCTAATAACCACGATCAAGATAATTGTGCAAAATTAACTGATGTAGACTAACTTTAGCAGATGCCAGCTGTGCAAACCAGCCAAAATAAACTGAGCAGAGCCTTGGAATGACAGCAGGTAGTAATGTTCACCAATCATGACAGGCCTCAGTGGTCACCTCCCTCAGAGCCTCCACCCAGGCAATTAGAGACCTTCTACAAGATGCTTTTATGCCAATTTGAAGGGCTGAGAGAGAAGATTCAGAAAAGTCTTTAGTTTATATTTACACTGAGGAGAAGTCAAGGATTAAAACAAAATAATAAAATAACGTTCATCTCTAGGCAAATAACAGGCTTTTTCAGAAATAAAATAGGAAGAAACAGAACTGGGGCTCACAATGATATTTGTCTTATGTTCTGAATGGGCATGCAAAAATTGAAATCTTTTTTTCCTTATTGTTTAGAATGAAAATGTTTGGTCCTACAGCTGTCCTGATAGTCCTCTTCACTGGTGTTTGATTATTGTAATAATTCATTCTGATTATTACAATTATTATTATTTAGAAGATGTATCTGTTAGGATTAGCTTCAAATGCATATGATGAAAATACATAGGTAAATAAAAGTGACAGGATAGTTTAGTTCTATCATAAAAGAAGTCCAGTGGAATAACCCAGAGCTAATGTGATCACTCATAGCCACAAAGACTCAGGCTCCCAGGTTCTTTCTATCCAGCCGTTTATCCATTGGAAGTGGCTTCTATTCCAAAGACCTTGCTTAGGCTCCAGTCATCATGTCCACATTCTAATCCACAAGAATGAGAAAAAGCGAAAAATGTCAAAAGGCATCTTTTAAGGAAGTTTCTTGGAAGGCGCTACTCAGCCACTTCTGACTCTGATTGGCCAGCGCTTGACCATGTGCAAGGGAAGGTGGAAAATTGGTCTTTGGGCACACATGTACATAGCTAAAGATTAGGAATCCTGTCAATAAAGGCAGAAGGGAAGAATGAAGAGTAAAGTAAGAACACTGTTATTTTTTTCCACAAAATGAAGTGTCCTAGTCCCAAGGACTGTCAGACTATGGAAGTTACGGACTAGGTGACCACCAGGATCTGAGAATGAGTCTCCCTTTCTTGTCTCCCCGCCACAGGTGGGAGCCTTGAGGAGAAGATGCTCTTCCCTGAATTTCCCCAACCATTGTACCCTCAAAACATTTCTAATTAGATGCCCCAGAAAAACTCCTTCCAAGAACGCTGGGAGCCTGCCTAGATCTTTAAGTCTCACCTGTATCATTTGAGAAAGTAACTGGTTCAGAAAGGAAGGGTCCACCTCTGCACTGCCAGGTATGTTTGTGGACCAGCCCCATGGGTAACTCTACCATTGGACTCTTCTCTCATGGATGCTTCCTGCCACACCTTGGAATTCACACTCCCTCCATGGAAGACATCTTCTCACCTGTCTTCTCTGGCCCAGTGTATAAGGACCAACCATTTGGCTGAGAAGGCAGTATGATGGGATGATGGGAGGAAAAGGTTGCACAGCCCCAGGGTTTGAATTTCAGGTTTATAAGAGCATTCAGTGAGCCTTTGCTCTATGCCATTCATCATTACAGTGAAAAATACATCAATATAATAATGTTGGAGAGAAGATGGACTCGTACCCATTTTACAAAAAAGGCAACAAAGGCTTAAAGAGGTTACCTGCCCAAGGTGAACCTCATTCATAAGTAAGTGATAGTTGCTTCAGCCCAGGCCTTTGTTACTACCAAGAGGGCCAATAACTCCTATACCGTGCTGTCTAGCCCTCTAGGGAGCCTCTTAGAAGTGCTCATGAGGCAGGAAACACTTCCTGATGCTGTTCAGGCAAAGCAGAAGAATCACACGGCTATGTGTGCTGTAAAAGTGGCAGGCTTCCTTTTGCATAGCCATAGAGAAATCCAGGGGAAGCAGGAGGATTTTTGTGCAAAACAGATGCCGGCTAATTGCTTTGTCCAATGTCAGCTTGAAAGTGGCAAGTGGTTTTCCACTTCAGATTCCCACCTGTCTTGCTCTTGCTGCCTTTGAGCAGTTGTCAGTGATGCTAACAAGCTGGCAAGGTGTGTCAAGAAAGGGATAATTTATTCCTCTTCTCTCATAGCTGGGAATATCACCTCCCTGAAGACAGATGCTCTCTTCCTAGAGGGAGAAAAGAGCAAAAGCTAGCATCCTAATGAGGGACCAGCCAGGGCGTCATGCCTAATGCTCCCTGTGTTGTGAAGGGAAGGGACAGTTGTTATTCCAGCTACATTCCTGTGTTGTCAGAAAGATATGGACTTATGAGGCCGAGATGCTGGCATCTGGGATCACCATGAGCACAGACCTGACTGCTCAGCCAGCCACCATTGAACTCTCCAGCTCAGCCAGCCCTAGATTCTTCTGAGACCGTTGAAGAGGGATTGACTCAGAAAACCAAGGAATTTTGTTCTTTTGTGTATTGGATAGCTTCTCCCTCATTGTGACAAAAATGCCTGACAAGAACAACTTAGAGGAGGAAAGGTTATTTGGCTCATGGTTTCAGGAGTTTAGTCTATAGTTGGCTGACTCCAATGCAGAAATATCATAGTGTCCGCGCATGGTGAAGGACATCTGCTTATCTCTTGGAAGCTGGGAAGCAATGAGAAAAAGAAACAGAGAGGAAAAGACCAGAGATCAGGGACCTACATAGTCCCCAAGGCCACACCCCCGGTGACTCACCTTCTCTGCCCACACTCCACTTGCCTACAGTTACCATCCAGTAAGTCCATTCAAGCTATCAGTCCATCAGTGAATTTATCCACGGATGAGGTTAGAGCTCTGATTCATCTATTTCATCTCTGAACGTTTCTGCAGTGCCAACGCTTGAGCTTTTCAGGGCTTTTGCTTTTAACCAAAACAGTTTGCTTTTTTTTTTTTTTTTTTTTGGCTTGTTTTTATTTTTAATAACATAATCTGTTTGGTTTATATAGTGATTTTTCCTTAGTGTCTCAGTACCACCAAATTTGTGGTGGCTCTGTCTGATTTAGATCAATGAGTACTTGATAAAAATGGAAATTTTTGGTAATAACCATTCAATCCAGATCAGTTCATCTGCATGGTTCATAGGGTCTATCATGGGAAAAAATGAATTTGTTGCTCAGATGCTAACATAACTCTTTCTGGAAGGGACTTTAAGGAAATTTCTGCTATGGTTCTTTATAAAATAGCCTCTGTAGTATAGTGAACTAGGTATTTAGTAATGTGCTATTTTATTTGCCAGATTTAGCAAATAAAAATACAGAACAGCAGTTAAACTTAAATTTCAAACAAATAGTAAATATTTTAGTAAAAGCGTACCTTGCCAGGCGTGGTGGCGCATGCTTGTAATCCCAGCATTTGGGAGGCTGAGACTGGAGGATCCGGGTTCGCGGCCAGCCTCAGCTACCTAGTGAGGCACTCTGCAACTTAGTGAGACTCGGTTTCAAAATAAAGAATAAAAAATAGGGCTGGGGGTATAGCTCGGAGGTAGAATGCCCCTGAGTTCAATCCCCAGTACTGCAAAAAAAAAAAAAAAAAGCGTACCTTATGCAATGCTTGAGATATACCTTAATTAAAATTATTTAATGAATATCTAGAATTCAAATTTAACTGAGATTTCTATATGTTAGCAACATGGCATGATAAACTATGCTGAAACTCTTAAAGCTGCTTTTATTTTTATTTTTATTTTGTTAGCATTTTGTTTTTATCAACATTACGTATGTGCAAAATTAAGGAAGCCAAATATTCCATGTGGCTTGCTATAAAATAAAAATAAAGTAGTATTTCTTCTATTAGTCCCTCTCTTCATTTCCCAGTCTAAAAACTACACTTTTTAGTTCCTTTCACTAATTTTTCTTTCTGGCAAAGGAAGTTGAGCTCCATTTTTCTAAATGCCACTCTCGTTTTGCAACATCTTGAGTCTCAGTTTCAGATTTTATCTATTGACTTTCTTCTACAGGAGATGAGAATTTAAGTTTTTGCAACTCTTCCTCAACCTACTTCTCTTCTCCATGACCTTTCAATATAATTATATGGTAATTTGATTCATTTAACATTCAGTGTTTACATTATTATGATCATGTACATCCTACTCACAGCTGGGCCATTTATATTTCTTTGGTAGCATAACTTTTTGAAGTTTTTTTTTTTAGAGTGAATAATTAACTTTGGTTAGTTTTCAAGGTATTTTTCACTAACTTGTCCTCAAACTTTCTCCTTGTTGGGTAAACTTCCAAATATATTTAAAATACATTGGGTTTTCTATCAACTTTGTCTTCTTGAAGAAGCCTTGTTCTTACCATCCCCCATTTGAACTGGCTGATCTTTTGGCTAGTTGCACAGCTTCATCCTGGAATTTCTCTTTACCACTGTTTTAGTCAGCTTTCCTTTACTATTACAAATACCTGAGATAAATCAACTTAAAAGAAGAAAGGTCTCAGCCGGGCGTGGTGGCGCACGCTTGTAATCCCAGCATTCGGGAGGCTGAGACCGGAGGATCCGGGTTCGCGGCCAGCCTCAGCTACCTAGTGAGGCACTCCGCAACTTAGTGAGACTCGGTTTCAAAATAAAGAATAAAAAATAGGGCTGGGGGTATAGCTCGGAGGTAGAATGCCCCTGAGTTCAATCCCCAG
>PVLC010011667.1:0-29935 GCA_004027655.1 Graphiurus murinus | reverse complement strand
GAAAGGTCTCTTTTGACTCAGAGTTTTGTAGGTTTCAGTTCAAGACTGGTTGGCCTTGTTTCTTTGAACCTTTGGTGACATAGTATATCATGGCAGGGGATGTGTGGTAGACTAAGCCTGTTTACCTCATGGTAGGATAAGAAAAACAGGAATAAGAGGCCAGGGCCCCAGAATCCCCCTCAAGAGCACACCCCAATGATCTAAAGACCTTTCATAAGGCCCCACCTCTCAAAGTTTTACCACCTCCCCATAGTGCCATAGGTTAGGGACCAAGCCTGTAACACATGGGCCCTCGGGTGACATTTAAGATCCAACTATAGCAAACACTATTTGGGAAATTCTCTTTGCTTTCTCATGGATCACCTGTTCCCTGGAGACAAGGTTCCCTATTTCTTGGGTCACTCCCTCATCTTGATATAGTACATCTTAAATAAGCCCTCCATGACTCTCGTTGAAGGAAGAGTGCATGAGTTCATGAAAGCCACTGGTGTGTGATGAGAACTGTGGCTCTGTAAGGGTGGCCACAGGCCTTCACCTGCTCTGTGCAGGTTGCAGTGTCAGGGAATCTATAGATCCTGCCTTCCTCCTCTCTTCTCTAATCACTAACCCCCTCATCCTTCTCGTCTCCCCCAAACAAGTGTCAAGTCCAGATGTCGTCCCTTCCCATACGAAATGTCAGGGCAAACAGCACTAATGAGATCATCAATGAGAGGACTCTGGGTTGCAGGCAGGATGCCTGATGTCTTGGTGGGTTGGGCCCTGTTGAGGGGTGCTCAGCCCCTCCCTTCCTCCTGAGCCTGAGCACAGTCTCATCTCAATCCTGAATCAGCATGTCCGAATATTGACTGACTCCCACTGTTCCAAACAAGATGGACTGAGTGCAGAGCCATTAAAATGCCATTAGAAGCAGCAGGCACTGCTGATCTACAGGCTTATTTATTTATTTATTTTTGCAGTACTAGGGACTGAACTCAGGGGCATTCTACCTCCAAGCCACACCCCCAGCCCTATTCTTTATTCTTTTATTTTGAAACCGAGTCTCACTAAGTTGTGGAGTGCCTCACTAGGTAGCTGAGGCTGGCCTCGAACCTGGATCCTCTGGTCTCAGCCTTCTGAATGCTGGGATTACAAGCGTGCGCCACCACGCCCGGCTATTGGGTGCTGAGATTTATGAAACTCCACCAAGAGGTAGGAAGACATTTGTTTTATATTTGTTTTTTCTTTTTCTCTACTAGTGATTAAATAAAATGCCTAGTGATTTAATGAATTGCCTCCCTCTTAATTGAGTGTGGATTGTTGTAAAGAGGAGAGATTCATTCTTTATCTTCAAATTGTAACTTGGCAGAGAATGTTTCTGTTTTCTGATCCAAAGTCTCAATTTTCTTTTGCATTTATTTTTTTACCCAAAAGAATAAACATGATGCAGAATGAGAATCTGAGTACCTCCCTTTTTGAATATGCCATAAATATGTCCTGGTATCACCTAGCCTGACCAGAAGTGTTGGCTACATCTGTCTAGTGAAGCAAAGACACATGGCTTTGCCCTAGTGACCACTTGAAGATGTTTCATGGTCCAAGCTAAATGCAGATCATAATTCTCTCTCTCTCTCTCTCTCTCTCTCTCTCTCTCTCTCTCTCTCTCTCTCTGTCTCTGTCTCTGTCTCTGTCTCTTTCTTTCTCCCTTTCTCCCTCCCTCCTTTCCTCCCTCCCTCTCTCTCTCCTCCACCCCCACTCTCACATACAGACTCAATCTCCTCTTTAACAGAGCAGAAGGGACTTTCCTATCTGGACTTGACATATGGGTTATAAAAGACAATAGGAATCCGAACAAGTTCATTCATTCTTGGCTCTCATATTAGGAGCAAGGGCTAGTTTAGCTAATTTTGTGGATGAAGAGACTGAGGGAGGGAATGCACATCTGAGTTGAGAAGACATGTAGATTATTTCTTCTGGAACAGCAAAGTTGGAATGTAAAGTGGACCCCCTACTGATATCTGAGATTGTTCAACTTGGGAGCTGTGTTAGTCAGCTTTCTGTTGCTGTGACAAATACCCAAGAAAATAAACTTAAGAGGAAGAAAGGTTTATTTTGGCTCATGGTTTCAGAGGTTTCAGTCCATAGCTGCTTGCTCCTGTTGCCTTGTGAATGTGATGACATAGTACATCATGGCAGAGAGCATGTGGCTGAGGAGGCCTGTTTATCTCATGGTGACCAGGAAGAAGAGAGAGAGAGAGAGAGAGCGAGAGCGCTGGATCCCTATATCCTTCAAGGGCACACCCCAATGATTCAACTTCCTCCCACTAGCCCCCACCTCCTAAGGGTTCCACCACTTCCCATTAGAACCACAGACTGGGGACCAAGACTTTAGTGTCTTAAGATCCAACCCGGAAATTTACAGGAACCTTGTAAAATCAACAGTCATGGCCAATACTATAAATTTCCACTCATTCATAGGAAAAGTAATTTTTATTTTATTTTTTTTGCGGTACTGGGGATTGAACTCAGGGGCATTCTACCTCTGAGCTACACCCCCAGCCCTATTTTTTATCCTTTATTTTGAAACCGAGTCTCACTAAGTTGCGGAGTGCCTCACTAGGTAGCTGAGGCTGACCTCGAACCCGGATCCTCTGGTCTCAGCCTCCCGAATGCTGGGATTACAAGCGTGCGCCACCACGCCCAGCGGAAAAGTAATTTTTAATATATCTGTTGGTATGAAAGATTTCTTGGTCCTACTTGAGGGAAAGTATCTACATGGAATTAATCTATTTTATCTATAAAATCTCAATTAAGAATGTTCTAGATGCCTTTGGTTGTTCATGATGAAATTCCAAGCTTGATGACAATAATTGTTGAGAAAAGCACTTTTTAATTCTGTAGCCAGTTTCAAAAATTCAGTCTTTCTCTCAAGACCAATTAGACAAAATGATCATAGATACTTTCTGATGAAAGAAGGGGAAAATGTTTAAAAACCATAAGAGAGAGGAGGTAAAGAATGAAAGATGCATGATAGCAAATATTAGATGACAAAGAATATTTAGTATATATTAAAAATATAAATATAAATGTATATTTAAAATATATATTAAAATTAAAATATATATATTTAAAATTTTTTATTATTTAAACATTTTGAAACAGGGTCTTGCTAAGTTGCTGAGGTTGGCCTAGAGTTTGAGATCCTCCTGTATCATCTCATGGGCAGAGATGGGTAAACCAGCAAGCCACCAGGAAGTTGGAGGCAGTCTGTGCATGAGATGGGTTTTTCATTCTCTGTCTTTGTTCTTACTGCATTTTTGGTCAGACATATCCTTCATCTTCTGCTCCAGCTGCAGGATGACCCCATTCTTGGATGTCTATGCACTCTTCTGGGGAAGCCTCCCAGTCGGCTTGGGTGCTGCTGCAGTATCTGTACCCACTCTGATACCACTGTACTGCAATTGTTCACATGTCTGCTTCTTGTTTTTTAGGAAACTGCTCTGAGACAGGAATATTCATTTCTGTAGCCCTAGAAAATGCTGCAATATTTGAAAAACAGTACGTATTTAGTAAATAATTGTTGAATGCATTAATAAGTGATTGTTTAATTGTAATCTAATCAAAACAATAGCTTGCATTTGAATTGCAATTTATAATTTTCAAAGTACATGCATACACATTATTTCATTTGCTTCTTGGAGCCTACAATGAAGTAGGTAGGGCAAGTGTTAGTATTAAATAAGACTTGGAAAGCAAATTGAGTCACTTCCTTTTAAGCATTTAGGTATAGCTCAATTTATATTTGTTATTGTATAATGAGAAAAAACTGAGGAACATTGTGTGCTTGATCAGAATCTCCTTTTGCAAGATTCAAGAAAATATATTCTAGGTTACTTTTGTATTTCTTCTAATTATCTTTAATTATGAGCAGATGGCTTTGCTTCCCGAGTTACAAACTGTGAAGCCTTGGAATGCATATATGTATGTATATGTGTACATATGTGTTTATATATGCATATATGTACAGATTTGTGTATTATGTACATATTATACATATGTATTTATATATAGTTATCTCTTTAGATGATAATATCAGGAATGATAACATAAGACTAGAAAATAACTCTGTGTTCTTGTCCAGGGTATGAGCTACGGGCAACACTTGATTTTACTCCCAGTCTATCATTTGTCTCTGTGGGCACCTAGGAGTTATGACCTCTTAAGTCATGCTTGACACTGGAGGAGGCAACTATTTGAAGGGAGAGATCCTCAGGGTGGGTGCTGAGCTTCAGTGTAGCTGTCTTTGCTTCAGGCTATAAGAAGATACTGTAAAACCAAGATAAAAAGAAAATGGAGGAAAAGAAAAAATGGCAATTAAATAAGGTCATGGGGCTTTGTGCTTTTTTGTGCTTGTTTTTTCATCCTCCCCTTCTGACAGAAGCTCTGATTTTCCTTCGAAGAACCACCTTTCCTTTCTTGTGGTTTTGATAGGGCAGACCCACCCGGAAAGTAGGTACTTTCGGAGGATCCATTCCAGGGGAGGCATATGACCTTAGCCTGGCCAATGAGTGTCTTACATCTGTCTATCCACAGTGATTGGCTCAAGGATGTGCACATGATCCAAGCTGTCCTAATGAGACTCAGTTTTGAGGAAGCTCTCTTTCTACTGGAGATACTAGTAGAGCTAAAAAGAGAATATAAGCTAATTCTATTTTTATGTCACTATAAATTGGTCCTGTCTTCTGACATGAAGCAAATCAAGAGGTGAGAAGAGAGACATGGGCTTGGTCCGACTGACCTTTTTTGAGTTCTGGATGCAGTCATATCTGGGGTCAGTATTACTTACTCTGGACTTTTCAGTTATATAAGCTAATACTTATGTAATAAGCTAATATTTTTCTCCTTCTCAAATTAGTTGGAGTTCTATTTCTGTTTTTTGTTTGTTTTTGTGACTCAAAATCTTGACCAAAGCATGCAACTGGGATGGTGTGATGAGAAGGTCACATGGAACAGATGAAAAAGTGTGGCTAGAAAGTTGTTCATATGGGGTTCTGCATCTCACAGCATCCAGGTGGAAAACAGGCGAGGAAGGGAGATTAGAATCCACACACACCTTGAGGATAGTGTGGGTGTGTATAAGTGCAGAGGCAGTAGCAAGTGATACAGCCAAATGATCGCATGGAAATGTTATTTTCTGGCACTGCAGGTGGGCACTGTGTATGGGAATGGCTTGTAGAGCTGCGTGGTTGAAATTAGAGGTAAAACATAATTGGTGTTGCTATGTTTGTATCCAAGGAGCATGTTGTTATGATGAGGTTATAAGAAGTGCCTCTGGAATATGTTTACCTTGAACAAAAATTTGTGACATCTTTCAGATATGTGAGAGGTAAACAGGGGGTGAGTTCTAACAATCGAACTCTCCTGGCCAGAGATTCTTCCCCTGGGGTCCATGTTTCATGTTTATGCCTTTGAGGATCTCAG
Organism: Graphiurus murinus; assembly: GCA_004027655.1. Classification (NCBI taxonomy): domain Eukaryota; kingdom Metazoa; phylum Chordata; class Mammalia; order Rodentia; family Gliridae; genus Graphiurus; species Graphiurus murinus. The sequence continues at coordinate 24,478 of PVLC010011667.1, read as the reverse complement.
ACCCTGTGTAATTAGGTGCAAAATTACATGCATGTATCTTTTAGTGAGGAGAGGGTCCAATTCTCTAAGAGGTAGGAGGGTAGAAGGGAGCTGATGGGACCTGGGTTGGGTACCTGACCCATGTTGGCCAATTGCTTCTTCCTGGGAATTAAGATTTGAGAGTAAGAGACTTCCTGTCAGTCTCTAAAAGAGTCTGATACTGAGGAAGTGGACTCTGGAGCCAGAGACTGCAGTAATGAGGAAAAGTAAACCTGCTACTGTCCACCTATGGGGGAGGAAGGGGAAAGAAGCTCATACAGAGAGAAGGCATGAGGACATGTGACCTCAGAGGAAGACTGTGCAAGCTGCCCTCTGAGTTACAACAGCTTGACAGTTCCTGGTTCAGGTGGCATGTGATGCCCTGAAGTCTAACTCTGCTCCATCTTGCCATCTGTGAGATGGCCCTGTGTATTTGCAGTACATTTGCCCCCTTCCTCTCTCTTAGTTTCCTTAAGATAGTTGTAGTTGGTTTTAGTTGCTTGCAAATGAGAAAGTCCAGAATAAAACAAAGAGTTGCAGTAAAAAGATATGGCAACATCCTTTCTGGAAGAGGAAAGGGAATAAGTGGCAGCTGCCATATACATTCTCTCATTTCATCTCCACCAAATCCCTGCTATTTTACAGTGGAGGAAATGGAGTCTCATAGGGTTAAAACTTTCCTCAAGTTATATAGCTGGGGAGAAATGTTTAATTTTGTTAAGGTTAAATTTGCTGAATCTTTTTTTTTTATTGCTATAACAGTGACTTTCTAGCAATTCAGATATCCAGGTTGCCTTCTTTCTGGGCAACATGAAAACAAATTGACAAGTGGCAACTTCATGGATCTTCCTTTCCTGGAATGGCTGGCTATTCCAAAGAAGCTTTCAGGTCTCCTTTCAATTCAGAATTATTTATACTCTGTATTTATTTTTAAATTAATATTGTCTTTTATCTACTAAACTTGCTACTTATTTTTCATTATTAAAACAATGTATGTAGTAATCATAAAAAAAATTGAAAATAGAACTAGGAAGATAGGCCACTATCTCATTATCCCAGGCCAATCACTGCTACTTTATTTAGAAGTATTTCCTTTTAATGTGTTTTATTGATCATAGTTGGGTGTAGTTGTTTGTACTTTATTTTGTCTCTTGTAATTGAGACCATTACTTGAGATGGCATTATAATTATGCTCTGCCAAGTTTCTGATGGTAGTAAAACTGAGACTGCAGGAAGCATTAGCTATCACCACTGCTACTATTTCTCTTCTATCAGTACTACTATTCTTATAAATGCTAGATTTTAAAATGTGTCTTATGATTACATAATACTTTCACTTATGTGATCTTATCTCATCTTTATAATTCTGTAAAAACGTTAATCCTTCTCATTTCCATTTCAAGAGGAAGAAGCTAGTGCTTACAGAAACAAAATGACTTGCTCAAGGGCATACAGAGAAAGAGGCTGAGTCTAGACTCGGTTTCCTTCTTGTTGGTAGTTCAGTGCTGATCCTGCAGAGCCACCCACCACTTTTCTCTGTTCCATGCTCTCCTACAGATACAGGAGGAGCTGCCGAATGCCCAGGGCTCCTCAGCGGTGGATCAGAAGTGCAAGATGAGGAGTGTGGGCTAGGTTGTTAGGGCCACATGATGGCCTGCATATTTCAGATGACATTCTGTACTCCAGTCTTGAGTCTTGGTGGCTCCAGGCAGAAGGCTTGAAGGCAACGTGGCTAATACGTTATCATGGTTCTGGACTCCAGAGTACCAAGTGGTATTATCCATCCTTTTTCTTGTGCCATTTGTCACCCTATTATTATTAAATGATATGAAAATGTAATGGTCTCCATTCTATATTGGTGGTTGCCATGGAACTTAATTGCACATCTCTTGGGGCTGGTGAAACCAATAGAGACAATAGGTGGGTGAAGAGGAGCTGCCTGAGAATGCCAGCGTGGGGCAGTTCCAGCAAGTTGACTGAATGATATTTCCCGTGGGAGGGAGGACACAAGCAGGCGGCATGTCCCAAAGTGGAATTGGACCCCAAAGTGTTCCTGGAAGTTTTCGAGGAGCCTTGGAATAACTTGGAAAATTTCTTTCTTTGAAGAGTCAGTATAGAGACGAGAATAGGTCAGGATTTGGACAAACCAGTGACTTTCATAGATTTTCTGATGGTCCCTGTAGTAAAAAAAAAAAAAAAAGAATATGCTATGATTGGTGTGTGTGTGTGTGTGTGTGTGTGTGTGTGTGTGTGTGTGTATGTGTGTGTGTGTGTGTGTGTGTGTGTGTGTGTGGCAAAAGTTTCAGCAAATAGTAACTTTATCACATACTATGCCCTCTGATCATTCCATTCCATACCCATTAAAATCAATGCTAGGGGCTGGGGATGTAGCTCAGTGGTAGAGTATTTGCCTAGCATGTACGAGGCCCTGGGTTCCATTCCTAGCACAATATATAAATAAACAAACAAATAAATGTATATTAGTCATGAGTCACTAAATGCATTTTAATACTCACTACTGAACTGTTTCCTGTCCTGCAGCACACCTGAGAGGAAAAGAATGACAGACACAGAGCCAGGGGATCTCATTGTTAGGCAAAGACCCCTCTGGACCCTGGCCCACAACTTTTATTCATTCTAAAGGGGAGAGGTTGAGGTATGGACACGCTGCATATGTGCAGAGTTGGGGGAGTAATGTTTAACTGGTAAAGGTGCAGGAAGAGCTAGGGGCAAAGTTTAACCTGGCAAACCTCAGAACAATTGTAGAGAGTCTTTGAGATAATAAGATCGCTGAGCAATAAACCCACTGAGGATGTGCAGAAGATCCTTAAGACAATGTTTGACAAGTGGAATATTTGGGAATGGGGCCAGCAAGAACACAGGAATGTTTACCTTGGAGGAACAGGCTGCTTACAGCTAGTCGAACAGTCTAATCGTGGCTTTTCATGACCCTTAGATCTTTCCAAGGCAAATGTTAACCCATTTCTAGCAGTCACATTCTTCACACCCAAGGATAGGTAGTGACTCCCAAATGGAAATATACTAGATAAACCTTAATACAAGTTATGCTCTTCTACAACTTTTCCATGATGATGCCTCTTCTTCAGTTTGTATTAATGTACAAACTAGCTAAGTATTCTTACATACTTTTATTGGTGCATTATAATCTCGCATCATAATGTAGTTCAAACTGATGCTGACATGCACGCACACAGCTCCTGGTGGCTTCCCCCAGCTCCCTCCCCATCCCCCCTCCCCATGCAGAGTATCGAGATCGACATTGGTATTCTCACATATGTACATAACATCCACGGTAGCAATTCCTTCATCGATCCTCCCTCTCCTCCCCCGCTCCCCCTCGACCACCTCCCTGGCTCCACTGAGGTTTCTCCTCCGTTATCTCAAGTCCCTCTGGTATCCCCATTACTCCCTAGTTCTGCATATGGAAGAAAAATATGACCTTCAATTTCTGTGACTGGCTAATCTCACTTAAAGTAATGTTCTCCAGGTGCATCCATTTTTCCTGCAAATGACATAAATTTTGTTCTTTATTGCTGAGTAGATATCCCATAATTTTGTAATCCATTCTTCTGTTGATGGGCACCTAAGTTGGTTCCATAATTTGGCTATTGTGAATTGTGCTGCTATGAACATGGATATGCATATATTACTGGAGTTCTCTGATTTCAGCCACTTTGGAAAGATACCCTGGAGTGGAATAGCTGGATCATAGCTGGATCATAGAAAATTGGGTATAGCTGGATCTATTCCCAATTTTCTGAGGAATCTTCACACTGATCTTCATAGAGACTGAACTAATTTGCAATCCCACCAACAATGTAGAAGAGTTCCAATTTCCCCACATCCTCACCAGCATTTATTGTTTTTTGACTTCTTGAGGATTGCCATTCTGATGGAATCTCAGTGTAGTTTTGATTGGCATCTCCCTGATTACTAGCTAAGTTTTGGGCTTCATTTTTTCACTGCTTTAGCCCCAGAACCTTGTACAAGGCCTAATACACATTTTCACTATAGACCAGGTACTGTTGGAAGCATGCAGGACACATTAGGGCATGGACATTGGGATACAGGGGAGGAGACTTGAAGGGGGAATGTTACAGAGGCCATTGTAGTCAACCAATCCGGCAATCCTGCATCTGTAACTGTAACCAATCAGCTGTTATCTATTGTGTGTCAGATCCTGGAGTAGTACCAGACAGGACTCAAAATAAACCTGATTGGTTTGTAGTTCCACTTTCTATGAGTTTACCTAGTTGAAGGAACAACAGACAAAGAAAAAAAAAAAAACTAATAGCACAGGACAAGTAAGTACTAGACGCACAATATGGGTGATAACACTGTAGCTTAGATAGTCCCAACATTTTTAAATTGGTTGAATTTTAGCACATAATTGATCTAGATTATAATGAAAGAGATCCAAGAAATTTATTAATTATCTTTAATCAAATCTACACATTATTATCTCTGTAGCACATGTGTTTCTTACTCAGTGTTTCTGGGGACTCCTCACAATGCCAGAGGGACTTTGAGTTCTTATTCTTAAGAGAAAGCTTTGGAGTTGAACAGACCTGGGTTTGTCCCTGCTCTGCCACTTTCTAGCTCTGGGGACTTTGGCAAGTGACTTAATCTTTGTGTTTCACTACCTGCAAACAGAATGGTCACTCTACCTCTTAGCAGTAGCTTGGGAAGATTCAATAAATTAAGGCATGTAAAGAAAGCTCTTAGTACAGTTTCTAGCAAAGAGTGAATGCTCATGAAAGCTAGCTGGGCCTCTTGCTGTTGTACCATCTTTTGGGGCCTGAGGACCTTGACAGTGGATCAAAGAAGGAGAAAGTCACACAGTGGGATGGGGTGGGGTAGCCGCCAAAGAACTTTTTCTTTCAGAAATCCTGCAGCTCCTCACAGACATCAGTTGATTATCTTGTGGTAGAGAAGGGAGGAGAGGTGAGAATTGTTTTCAAAAATGGAGAGAATCACAGAGAGGTTGCCCTAAACTGAGGTTTAATGTTTTAAAGAAAGCAAAATCAATCAATCCATCAATAAAATGAAATACATAAAGAGATAGCAAAGAAACAAAGAGGCTTATGTTTAAGCTCTGCTATGGTTTGGATAAGTGTCTCTCAAAGACCCATGTGTTGAAGACTTGGTCTCCAGTCTCCAGTGCTGTTGTGAGGTGGTGGAATCTTTCAGAGTTAGGGCCTAGGGAGGAAGTTAGGTCAGTAGGGGCTTGCCTTGAAGGGAATACTGGGGCCTCCTCCCTGTCTTTCTTCTGCCTCCTGGTTGCCAAGAGGTGAGCAGCTTCCTCCACCACACATTCCCCCATGATGTGCTGCCTCGACACAGGCCCCAAAGCAACAGGCCAACCAGGCATGGACTGAGCCTCTGAAAATGTCAGTGAAAATAACTTTCCCCTTTTAAATTGATTATCTCAAGTATTTTGTCACAACGACAGAAAGCTGAGTAACACAGCTCCAACTCCTTCACTTGGTGAATTCTGTCATCCTTGGCCAGTCACTGCAATCTCTGAACAACCCCTCCCAGGAACCCTGTGGGGTGGCAGGGGTAAGGAGCATACCACAAATTACTTTACCTTCAGTGACACACAGTGACTGTAATCAGCCTGTACCTTTTCCCTGGTGTAATACTCTGTGCATAGTGCCACCTGGACATGCCTGCTTTTGACTTTCCTGTGTCCTCCTGTCCTGTATTACTCTCCATCCTTCATTCTTCCTTGTAATGTACCAAACTCTCCCCTCCCCATACATACCATACCACCCTTGGGAATTGCTCCTTCCTTCCCAGGACACTGCTGGGCGCTGTTCCTAAGCCTGGAGAATCGTGGAATCCCACCCAACACTATTCTATGTATCTAAAGCTCTTTTCAAGTGATGAACTACTACATACTGTACCCAAATGGGCCCTATTCTGTTTTGTGGGGGGCAAATGTGATTAAGAGGGAGCCTTGAGAGCCACACACTGGCCAAGAGAACAGGCCATCCTTTGTAGGTAAGGGGGACTCAGGAGCCTGGCGAGCTCGATGGCCACACCGAGGTGCTGGACTGAAGGCAGTGGTGGGGCCCCTGACCCCGTCACTCTCTGAGGATCAGGGTTCCTAACTAGAGGAGATGGCCGCTGCCCACCACTGGGAGATGCAGTGTGCTCTGATTAACATGGGGACAAACTTGCAACTTCTGCTCCATTAGTGCCTCTACTTACAACCATAGGCTGATTAGGCACAGTGACCGATTAAATATGGCCACAGTCTTTGTAGGCACTCCCAATCCAATGGCAGAGTCTATTTCTCCATCTCTTTGAATCTGATTTGTTTTGACCAATAGAGTGGATAAAATGTGGCACCGTGTTACAGCTCAGTGGGTACTTGTGCTCTCCGTCAGAAGAATCAGAGAAGCACACCTATGGTGGGAACAAGGCTTTTCATTGATTCTTCTTGCTTCATCCGCAGGGAGACACAGCAGTGACCTAGAGAGTGTCAAGCTAGCTCTCTGGACAAAGGAGGGAGCTAGGGCTTTTTGTTCTTGTTTTGTTTTTGTACTGGGTATTGAACCCAGGGACATTCTATCTCTGAACCACACCCCTAGCCCTATTTTACTTTGATACCGGGAATTGCACCAGGGACCTTCTACCTCCGAGATATACCCCCAGCCCTATTTTATTTTATTTCGAGACAGGATTTTGCTAAGTTGCTGAGGGCCTAAGTTGCTGAGGCTAGTCTCAAACCTGCAATCCTACTGTCTCATCCTCCCAAGTACTAAGATTACAGTCATGCACCACTTTGCTTGGCTGTGTTGTTTTTTATCTTGAAACAAAGTCTTGCTAGGTTTCTTAGAGTCTCGCTAAGCTACTGAGGCTGGCTTCAAACCTGCAATCTTTCTATCTCAGCCTCCCAAGTACTGGGATTACAGGAGTGTGCCACCATGCCTGGCTTGGGAGCTAGTTTTATGCATGGGAAAGGGTGGAAGGGGTAGGCTAGAGTTTAGGAATGTTAATTGGCTTCAGGTGAATCTAGAAAGGTGTCTTCCTATTCCTGGGCCAGCATTTTAATCTTGAGGCTGGGGGAGTCAGCCAGTCAGCCTGGCACCAAGTGTTGCATCTCTCGTATGGATGCCACCTCTGGCATAAACATCTTTGCCCTGTGCTAAGGATGAGTGGCTGCAGCTGTTAGAGAACACACATCATGGTGAATAACAAGTTAAGGTCCTGGGAACTTGCTGTTTCAGTGACTCCTGGACAGTTTTATCCTTTATGCTATTTGTCCTCGGAGAGCCATGGCGAGAGCATCCTGGCCCTGATGAAGCACCTGTTTTTTTGAAGGTGATAAGTTGTTTAGGGGCAGGTGAGTGAGGCGCATACCAAGCTTTGAATACCTGGCAAGCTATAAGTTGAGGCCCCTAGAATGCATTTTCTCCTTTTAGGGGAGCTAATGGTCTCAGTATGACTTCTCAGCCTCGGCCTCAGAGGCTTTGTGGTTTCTACACTTCCTTTCTTGGAACCTTGCCATCCTGAAACTATTAAACTGTGAAGAAGATTGGGATTAAAGATCATGTGGCCCCGGCACTCCACTTGCTCAGCTCAGCCCAGTCCTAGGCCATCCCACCGGCAGTATGTGGAGGCCTGAGTGAGTACAGGCAAGACAGGCTGATCTGCCCAGTCAACCACAGAAGTGGGAGGCACTATGAATCACTTAAGCTACTAACTCTGGGGCCCCTCCCTCCCTCCCTCCCTTCCTTCCTTCCCTCCCTCCCTCCTTCCCTCTCTCCTTTCCTTCCTCCCTCCATTCCCTTGTATTTTATATGTTATTTTATTGTGGTGCTGGGGATCGAACCCTGAGCCTCATGGATGCTAAGCAAGCACTTGACCACTGAGCTACATCCCAGAACTTTGGGATTGGTTTGTTATGTAGCAATAGATAATTAATACTATGGGTACATCTATAAATCGGCATAGCACTATGAGATTTGGGCCTACTTGGGAGTCAGGGAAGTTTAGAAGGTCAGGCTCAGAAGAGTCTATGGTGATGATAGGGCCACATTACATGTGTAGGGTCTTCTGGTTTACCAAATTCTTTTGTGTACATTATCTCTATTAATTCTCATGGCAATTTTGTGACATAGTGGGTGTATTAAGAGAGGGTCCCCAGACGTAAGGGTTCCAGTGATTAATTGTGGAAGTGGCTTCAAGGGGAAACCATTAAGGGAGTGTGGGGTAAAACAGGAAAGAGGAGGGAGACATGCAGGGATCTTAGACCCCGGCAGATTCCCACTGAGAAGCTTTGGCCTGATCCCTCAGAGGAACTCCAGAGTGTAAGTTACCTTCCTCTTGAACAAGGAAGTGAGAGCTTGCACACTCTGTACCATCCACCATTGATTTAGGGCCAGTCCTTTGAAGAGCTGCAGGTACTGGCTGTTGGATGCTAAGAGCACACTGCATTGGGCACCATGGGCCCCTTGTGTATATACCCTAAGCCAACAGAAGAAACTCAAACTGCAGCTGCAACTTGGCCTCGGAAGAGTGAGCTGGATAATCCTGGAAAATGAGCGTGTGGGAGGCTTTCGAGGATTGTGTAAGACTGTTTCCCACCCCCTGACTCTCTGCCCTGGAAAGCTGTCAGGACACCATTTGTCATTACCCTCAAGGTTCCCATGAGATAAGGTAAAGGAGGCTTTCTGCCTTGCCCCACCGTGGTGCTGCAAGCTACAAAACAGTGTGCCTGCAGCACAGCCCTGGCTCCTTGCAGCAGGGTGTCCCTCCATCTGTGTCACTGTCATCCAGCCTCTTTGCTTTTGATGTCACCCTGTGCAGGGTTACAGGGAGATGGCCTCTGTCTACTTCCACTTTGGAGAGGTTGCATGTGAGTAATAACTGTCCAGTTCTGTAGAGATCCCATTGTTTCTTTACTGGCAGATACTTGTCAGCCATGACCTTAACCTCGTGCTTCCCAGGGAGAGACAAAAAATTAGCAAAAAGAATCCCCAAGGAATCTGAGTGGAGCACCAACAGTACTGGCCAGAGCAAGGCCCCTATTAACTCCATTTTAAGGAGAGAATATTTGGCTTCAGAGAGACTTGATTACCCAGGGCCACAAAATGATAAATGTGGATTAGACCCTGAATTTTCTGATTTCAAAGTCATTGTTCTGCCAATAGAATATGTTAAGCAAGGGTTACACAGACTACCCTGAATACCATAAGTCCAAGATACCCAGGTGATTGGATCATCTCACGTGAGAAATTATACTGGAGTTCTGCGGTGTCCCTTCTCCTGATAATCAGTCCCTCTTTCCCAAGGTCTTCCATCTGTCAATCCATGGTCGGAGCTTCCCAAGGGAGGGCTTTCAGGGGAGAAATTTCTAAAAATGGCATTACTTGCCATCACTATGAGGAAACTTAGGTCATGCCACAGGTTCGAGAGCAGACATTTCAGTCATTGAGACAGTTTTCCATCTTCACTGAGGGGATCCACTGTCAGTCTTGGGTTTCATCATGCATTGGTGCTGCATGCACTTGGATCAATCTCAGTGGGTCTCCTTCTTTCATTGTTAAGTGGTGATGATGACATTGACCTTCTAGCTTAGCTGTGACCTTGGGTAAAGTGCTTTACTTCTTTAAGCTTCTGTTTCTTCATTGTTAAAAATGAGAAGTTGAACTAATTGTTCTTCTAGGTCTTTTTCCAGCAATAATACTTAATGATTCTTTGATTTCTTATCAAAGAATACAGCTTATCATTAGCAAACTTTTAAAAACATATATCAAAATGGCAAGTGGCACAGAGAAACTATGTTACACCTCAGTTTTAAAACCATTTTATGTGCTGTTTGTCACTTTAAACATTATATTCCAACCAACCTGAATGGTAATGCTTAAAAAGATGCCTTTGTTAACACTAGTAGCTAACCCTTATGTTATATCTTGTAACTGTTTATTTTGAAATAATATCAGGCTTAGAAAACATAGCACAAAGAATTCTCACATGTACTTCACTCAGATTAACATTTTATTACACTTGCTTTATCACGTGTTCTATCTACACACACACACACACACACACACACACACACATGCACACATGCACAATTATTTTTCTAAGATGTTTGAAGATAAGTATTGGCCTCTGTATACCTGAGTATATAAATGTCAGTACTTTCCTGAAAACATGGGCATTCTCCTAGCTAACCACAGTGCAATGATGAAAATCATGAAATTAACGTTGCTACAATTTTAAGGAAAGTTGTCCCATTATATCTTTTCTCTGGTCTATGATTATGGGTTTTACTTACTTTTTTGTCTCTTTGGTCTTTTTAATATGAAAGACTTCTCCAGTCTTCATCCTTTATGACCTTGACACTCAGAAAGAGTATTGATCAGCTAGTTACTCTGTGGAATATCCCTCAACTTGAGTTGGTCTAATATTTCTCTAGGCTTAGATTTATAGTATGTATTTTTGAGCCAGGTGTGGTGGAACATGCTTGTAATCTCAGTTCTTGGAAGGCTGAGACAGGAGGATCACAGGTTCAAGGCCAGCCTCAGCAATTTAGCAAGGCTTTCTACAAGTTAGTGAGACCTTGATTCAAAATAAAAAATAAAATAAGATAAAATAGGGCTAGGATGTAGCTCAGAGGTAGAATGCCCTTGGGTTCAATCTGTAGAATAATAATAATAATGTGCATTTTTGGTGAGAATACTCAAGAAATGATGCTATATCCTTCTCAGAGCTTATCAAGAAGCTATGAGGTGGGCATCATGGCACACACCTGTAATCCCAGGAGGATTGCAGTTTCAAGGCTAGTCTCAGCAATTTAGCAAGCCCCTGTTTCAAAATAAAAGGGGCTGGGAGTTTAGCTGGAGATAGAATTCCCCTGGGTTCAATCCCCAGTACCAAAAAAAGAGTATGATGCCAAAAATTGTTTATAACAAGTGATATTGACTTTGATTGTGTGATTAAGATGGCATATGCCAGATTTTTCCATTGTTAAGAGTCTTCCCTTTCTAATTAGTAACTGTTTTGTGGGTAAATATTTCAAAACCACTGAATAGTTTCCTGTTTCTCCTGCTTTCTCCAGCTATCATTTATTAATAATTCTAGTCTGAAATAATTACTACTATGTAGCTTTCCAGTGGTGATTTTCTAATTCCATCATCTCGGCTACATCTAATTAGTTGGAAGAGTTTTTTCTTCTGTCTATTTACTTATTTATACCAATATGGATTCATTAATGCTTTTGTTTTATTGGTTATAATCCATTTTTTTGGTTGTTGTTGTTGTTGCTCCAACTGTCCCATATTTGGCCAATGGGAGCTCCTTCAAGCTGGTTCCTATGTCTTTGTAGTGTGCTCCCAGCCTTTTGTAGACATTTCTTTAATTTTTGACATTACAAGATGTTACAGGCTTCTCTTGTATTTTCAATGCACTGTCCTTGAAATGAGACATTTCTCCAAGGAGTCCTAGTTCTTCTTATTGGAAAATGGTATTTAGAAGCCAAATTCTAGGCATTTGGTGTGCATGTTGGTTTTCCCTTTCCATAGTGTTGTTGTTTCTAGGCCCCCACAAGCAGGAAGAACTAGATAATATATTTCTTACTTATGTTGTTAGTAAGCTTTCCATCACTATGACAAAATACCTGAGATGATCACCTTGAAAAGTAGAAAGGTTTATTTTGGTTCATAGTTTCAGAAGTGTCAGTCCCTGGTCATAGCCTCCCTTGCCCCATCATCTTTTCAATCCCATTTTCATCCTCTCACTCTTTCTGCCCTGTTCCTATCCGCCTCCTAGGTAACCAACCTCATATTTTTTTCTGGCTTTCTGTCCTGCTATTCTTTTTTACACAAATGAACAGATACATGTATCATTGTTAGCCCCGTCCATCTTCTATAAAAGACAGTACACAATAGATACTCTTCTGCATTTTGTTTTTTTAACTTAGCACTGTGTCCTGGGAAAGTGCTCCCTTTCAGTTTATAGAGGTCCCCCTTATTCTTTTGTACAGCTGCATGCAACTCCATTGCCCTGTCATAATTCTTCAGTATCCAGGCATTTAGGTGGTTGATGCTCTGGAGCCTCCGTCCTACAGCTCAGTGCAAGAGCTCCTGGGCTGACTGCTGACCACATTTGAGTGTCACTTTCCCTGGATTCATCACTAGAGACCAAGTATGTGGTCATGCCATTCCAGAGCTGCCTGTAGCCATGCCTGGACAATGAGTGGGCCCAGCAAGGACAGCTACAGGCTCCTTGATGAGGCATCCGGCTAAGAATGTAAATGCAAACATAAATTCAGATGTGAAGGAGGGTTGAGCGTTGAGAAAGGTGGGAAAGTGGTGGCCAGACTGGATGTGGAAAAAGGATCAGAAGCCAGAAAACAAAGTACCAACTGGGTGTTGAAGTTGTGCTAGAGATTGTGAGGTTTACCCGATTTTCTGGGCTAGGGGCACATGCTCAAAGCATCTGAACTGTACCCTGCACCCACAGTTGTGCTTCACATAACCACAGGGACACCGCGGCCTGCTGGCTCCTGATGACTGTGATCTGCCGTGGCACGTCTGTGCACAGCGGCCTGGCCAGCCTGAGACCCTTCTGGAATGAGGAGCTTCCTTCTGGCTTCCATCCCACCCCAGAGAGCTGGCCTATTTCCACGAGGCAGCCCCGCTGTCTCCCAGTCAGAGTGCAGCAAGTAATGGGCTCTGCTTCAGTAAATTCTGAGCGGTGCAGTTATCTGCTGTGATCCATACCCACTCCATATGGGGCAAGCAAGCCAGCTTTGCAGATAAGGAAGTGGAAACCTGCAAAGGTCATCTGACTTGCTCAAGGTCACCCAGCCAAGATAAACCTTTATCTCCATAAGCTGCTTATCTCCAGTATTTGTTACAAAGAGGTGGTTGTCACAAAGTCCAAGAGTACAGTACTGGGGAAGGCCCCTAGCAGATGGCATAGGTATGTGAGAGAGAGGGATGGCATTGCCACACAGGAAGCCACAGAGTGATTCAGGGGTTTGGGCTGGCGCTAATCACAATCTGCCCCCATGAGAACTAACTCACAGTCCTGTGAGAACTACCTGAATCCCTCCAGAGGTCACGGCCCCATGACCCAGAGGCCTCCCCACAGGCTCCACCTCTTATCACCACCATGCTAGACACCAAGTCTCTTTCTCTCTCTCCCTTTGCTCCCTATCTTTTGCTGTTTCCTGAAGCTGTCTAGAATTATATTACTTTGGCAAGTGGAATTTGAGAACACTCAGCTGGATTCATTTTAGATTATAAAGAGAATTATTGAATTTTTTCAAGTCTCTTGTGTGTACCCTAGTGGTTTGTTATTGAAACATGTGTTCCTGAACACAACAGGACATGATGATAGAAAATGTAGCCTGAAGAATAAGCAATCACTTGCTGCAAAGAACCAAAATAACCATGTCAGGTAGGTTCTGGGACTTTTGTCAGGTTTTAATCAGCTCCGTTGGGTGGTGGAGAGTGAGTAGTAATTACAAATGTGACTTCATGTGGCTTGACACCACTGCTCCCATGTCTTTCGATTGAGTGCTGGCTCTTTGATTTCTGTGTGTTTGTGTGAAAAGCAAACCTGAAGCGAGACACAAACTTAGAGGGGTGTGGTCTTCCTGCCCTTGTGATGACTGGGTAGCACATCTGCCTGACTGGCTGGCTTGGACTTAGGCAGGCAGTTTATCCTCTGTCATCCTCTGGGGCAGCCAGAATGACAGAGGTGACATTTAGATTCAAGGGAGACAGGAGACCAATTTTCTGGAGCTTCACTGGAAGGCAGGAGGGAGTGGCCCTCATCACATGTGCTCCTTGAAAGAAGTGTGGCATTTTCCCACCAGAAAACACAAAACTCAACCTGGCCTGAAGCAGTGGGTCAGTTCTGCCATCTCTCAAACTTCTCTCATGCAGGGAATCTCAGCCTGGATTAAACAGAAGAGCAAAAAGAGGTCGGGAGCCCCAGGCTGGGTACTGGGTCTCCCTGTAGCCCAGTAATTGGCTCCTCTTCTACTCTGAGCTGTTCAACCTGGGAGGGGGCCGGGAAAATGCTAAAGGAGGATTTGGATGGCTTTGTTCTCAGTCCAACTTCAGCATCATAATTAATTACAGAATGACTAGATTATTCCTCTTGTAAAATGAGGGCTTTGTCAGGTTAACTGAGAAATAGAAAGGGATTCACAGTTTGGGGGCTTCTCTTCACCCGCCTCCAACTCTGTTCCTGCATCTATTAAGGATCTGTTTTTGCTCTCCTCTAAGCAGATGCAAATGTGGCCTCTTCACTGGAGAGAAAAAAAAAGTCGCTCACTTCAAGCACTGAGTCAGTGCATTCACTTTCAGAAGATTCCAGGGCCCAGCACGAGGTGTCCAGAGCTCCAGCAGAGGCCTGTCTCCTCCCTTCTCCCACTCTTGCCTGCCTCTGTGAAGACAAGAAAGCACTTGCCTCTGCAGGGTGGTTTCTCCACCTTCTCAGAATCTGGGCATCACCAACCTCAATGCCATTCGGGGCCCCTGCTCCTGTTCAGAGCCTACTTGTCAAGAGCTTCCTTCCTAAGCTCATAAAAGTTCTGTCTGTCTGTCTGTCTGTCTGTCTGTCTGTCTGTCTGTCTCTCTCTCTCTCTCTCTCTCTCTCTCTCTCTCCAGACATCAACTGCTCTGACCTTTACTGTAACTTCTCTGGTTGACTTTGTCCAACATAGGGGACCAATTTTCTTCAAGGTCAAATCAGATATCACATGACAAATACAAAATCTAATTGGATGAGTTAAGCATTATGCATTTCAAATGCAACTACAGAGGTTTATAACAATCTTATGTCAAGAGGGCTCATTGTGATCTTAGTATAAAGAAATAGGAGGAAACTTAGAAATCATCTATTTCAGGGTATTTAATTTTTTTTGTTTGCTAAAGCAACTAGTGGCTCAAGGACAGCATTTTAAAAGCAAAATGAAATAGAATAAAAACAATGCAAAATAACATGGTGCTATGGTCTGAATTCTGATATTCAACCTGCTCCTCCCAAACTCAAGTGTTGAAATCTAATCCTCAATGTGCTGGTATTAGGATATGGGGTATTTGGGAAGGTGTTATAGTTTGAATCTTGCCTGTTCCCACAGAACAAGTGTGGTAAAGTCTTGGTCTCTAGGGTGGCACTCTTGGGAGGTGGTGGAACTTTGGAAAGGCAGGGCCCAGGGGGAGAATTTTAGGTCATTAGGGGACGACAGGTCCCCTCCTTACTCTCTTTGCTTCCTGGTGACAGGGTGAGCGGTTTTGCTCCACTACACGCTCCCACCATGCTTTGATGCCTCATTGCAAGCCCCAAAGAATGGACCAACCAATTATGGACTGAAATATCCAGAAATGTGAATCAAAATAACCCTTTTCTAAGTTTATTTTCTCAGGTATTTTGTTATAGTAATGGAAAGCTGACAAATACAGATGATTAGTTACTGGGGCAGAGCTCTCATGAATGATCTTAGCACCCTTATAAGAGGCTTGAGGGAGTTCATTTGCCCCATCCACCAGAAAATGAAGAAAGCTGGCTCTCACCAGACACTGAATCTGAAGGTGGCTTGATCTTGGAGTTTTCAGCCTCAAGAACTGTGAGAAATAAATTTCTGTTATTTATAAGCTGTCCAGTTTATGGTATTTTGTTGCAGCATTTTCCACAATAACACACTGAGAATATTAAAACACTGCTAAAATAAAGGAAGTTATGAATAAATGAAAAGATCTGCTATACTCATGAATTGGAAAACTTAGTATTGTTAAAAATGAATGTTCATACTATTAAAAGTGATGTACAGAGTCAAGGTAATCCTTGTCAAGATCCTTATAGCATTTTTTTTTTTTGCAGAAATGGGAAAAGCATCCTATAATTTATATGGAATCTCAAGGCACTCTAAAAAACAAAACAATCTATAAAAAGAGGAACAAAATCGAAGGCCTTACATTCCCTGATTTGAAAACACAGAGAACAACAATAATTAAGATGGTGTGGTACTAACATTATGAAAGACATATAGACCAATGAAATGGACTACAGAGCCCAGAAATAATGCCTTGCATATATGGTCAAAAGATTTTCAACTATACAATGGAAAAAGATGGTCACTTTAACAAATGGTACTGGAACAATTGAATATTCACATGCCAAAGAATGTGGATACCACATATCTTACCAACACCATACACAAAATTAATGCAAAGTATAAGTACAGAAATGTAAGACCTAAATTCATTAAACTTCTAGGAGAAAAACATAGAGAAAATCATGAAGACATAAAACAGACAACAAAACAAAAATAGACAAATGGGTCTACATCAAACTTAAAAATTACACACCAAAAACACAACATAATAAAAGCAACCAATTTAATGGAAGTTAATGATGCCAATTATATATCTGATAAGTGGCTAACATCCAGAATATATAAAGTACTCCTACAACTCAACAACAACAAAATACAAAGAACCTACTTAAGAAATGAGCAAATGATTTAGACACTTCTCTAAACAAGATATATAAGTGGTTAATAGGTACACGAAAAGATGCTCAAAACCACTCATCTTTAAGAAAATGTGAATCTAAACCACAATGAGATATTACCTCACACTAGCAGGATGGCCACTATCAAAATAAAGGAAAATAACAAGTGTTGACAAGAATATGGAGCATTGGGAACTCTGTGCACTCTTGGTGAGAATGTGAAATGCTGCATGCAATATGGAAAACATATATCATCCAGTAATTCCATTTCCAAAAGAACCCAAAGCAGGATCTCAAAAGATGTATATATTCCCATATTCATCATAGTACTATTTACAGTGGCCAACAGGTGGAAACAGTACAAATACCCACCAACCATGAAAAGATAAACAAATGAATATTGCACAGCTTTAAAAAAGAACGAAATTCTGTCACATACTACCACCTGCAAGAACCTCAAGGACATTATACTAAGTGAAGTAAGGACAAACACTATGACTCCACTCAGACGAATTATCTAAAGTAGTCAGACTCATAAAAACTGGAAATAGAAAGTGATGTCTTAGTTCATTTGTGCTGTTATAACAAAATACCCGAGATTAGGTAATTTATAAAGAGCAGTTTATTTCTCACAGTCCTGGGAAATCCAAGTTCAAGGCCCTGGCAGGTTCTATAGTCTGGTGAGAGCCTCTCTGTTTTCAAGATGACATTTGTTGCTGTGTCCTCCAGGGAATAGGAATGCTGTATCCTCACATGGCAGAAGTGGAAGGGAAAGAGGCTGAACCCTGGTAAAACCTCTTTTAAGGACCTTATCGTGGCCTAATCACCTCTTAATCCTATCACATTGGCCATTAAGTTTTAACATCTGAATTTTGGAAGGAATACATTCAAACCCTAGCAGGTGATTACCAAGGGCTGTCAGGGAGGGGAGGGAGAGCTAGTATTTAATGGGTATAGAGTTTCAGTTTTGCAAGATGAATATGCCCTGGAGAACTCATTACGTAACAATGTGACTATACTTAATGCTACTGAATGATAAACTTAAAAATGGTTAAGATGGTACATTTAATGCTATGTGATTTTTACCATAATAAAAAATACAAAATAGATCAGAACACCTTGTACTCAATGAGCCTTCTATTTTGCTTCCTGAAATGTCTGTTTTGATTGTGCACATGTGAATATTCTTGTATATTGGGTCTCAATATAAAATTGGTTTCTTATTGAGATCATCCTCAGAAAAATTTGAAAACCACTGATTCTATCTCATCATCTCTTAAATTCTATCCTCTGGATCATTAGCATCAGAATTACCTGAAAGGAGAACTTCTTAAAATGCAGAGAGATTCCAGGCCCTGCCAATGTGGAATCTCTGTGGATGGGGCTTAGAAATCGATACTTTCGAGGAGTTCTCCCAACTGAGTCTTATGTTTATGCACCTGAAATCTATTAAGCTCCTTGCTCCGTGCATGCCCAGATTAGTTTCTTGAGCTTCAAGTGTATGATCAACTCAATGCAAATGGGGAAGGCCAGATGTGATGTTTGGAACAGCCACAGTGCCATGTTCCCCAGCACTGCTCTTCACTGCCTCTGCCTGGTGATGTGAGCACTCAAATCTGTGACCCTCTCATTTCAAAAATCAAGGAGTGGCCCAGACTCGTGGAAACAGTTAATAGGAGAGTCAAAATCATGACTCAGGCCTCTACCCTCCGTGTCTGGCTGGCTCCCCACCTGGGACACTATCATCATTGCTATCTCAAGGGCTGTCAAAACAGTGACATTCATTTCCCCACCTTCTCCTTCCACTCTCAGCTGCTCTTTTGGGTGGTGCATTTGCTTTTGTCACAGAGAAAGGCCTTTTCCCAAGATCCTTCTACAAAAGTCTCATTGCCAGAGTCACCTCACCAGCAGCCATCCTGAGTTCCTGGAAGCTGGTATTGTGTGGGATCTCCAATAAAACACTGAATGCATTTCCTTTCAACGCTTTGAAATGGATGTTAGGCATGGTCACTCCATTTTCACATCCATGATTTTTATTTAGATAGAACTCCCTGGGAGGATTGACTGAGTCATAGTAATTTATTCAAAAATGGAAACCAAATTCTCCTCTGCTGGTCTGTGTGATCTCCATTGCTTTGAACCACTATGAATATGCAGATCCAACCCTGAGTCTTTAAATTTCCCCTAAAATTGAATCCCTACATTACATGTAAAGTGTGTTCTTGAATTCCGTTAGCCTGGTTCCCTCCCTTGCTGTCTCCTGCCCATCAGACACTGTGTTGGGACATGGTGAGGTAAGCCTTCCTCAGGTGAGCATCACAAGGCCATGGGCCATTTGAGCTGCTTAAGAAGACAGATGAAATGGTTAATTTTGTGTGTCAACTTAACTGAGCCCCAGTACCCAAATATTTGGTAAATATTATTCTGTATGTTTCGGCGAGGGTGTTTTGGGAATTACCATTTTTTCTAGTATTGGGGATTGAATTCAGGGGAAGTATACCTCCAAGATACACCCCAGCTCTTTTTATTTATTTATCATTATTATTATTATTATTATTATTATTTTATTTTATTTTGGTGGTATTGGGGATTGAAACCAGGGGGTTGTACCTCTGAGTTATACCCCTAACCATATTTTATTTTATTTATTTCAAAACAGGGTCAGCATGAGAAATGATCAATTAGAGGTAGCTCATGCAGGTTCTTTTCTTTGGAACGGGATGGCACCCCAGGTGCAAGCATGCCAGGTGAGTGTCTACACTGAGCCGCACACTCGCCCCAGTACTTTGCAGTGAGCTTGCTGAGGAATGCATGAAGCGGAACCTCTAAAAACCCAATATGTAACCAGTTTTTCAAAAGCATAATTTTTTTTGGTTTTTTTTGGGTTTTTTTTGGCAGTACTGGGGATTGAACTCAGGGGCATTCTACCTCTGAGCTACACCCCCAGCCCCATTTTTTATTCTTTATTTTGAAACCGAGTCTCACTAAGTTGCGGAGTGCCTCACTAGGTAGCTGAGGCTGGCCGCGAACCCAGATCCTCCGGTCTCAGCCTCCCGAATGCTGGGATTACAAGCATGCGCCACCACGCCCGGCTTCAAAAGCATAATTTTGACTGTGTCCTTGGGCTTAAAACTCCTTGGGAATCTCTTTCCCTCTCTATCTTGGTGTTCTGTCACTGTGACAACCCACAATGGGGGCCTCAGGGTAGCTGAATCTTCTTACAAGTCATCTGGACTGCAGGTTCCTGGAACAAATGTCCTTAGAAGCCTCAGTGGAGGCTTCAGGACCTGCCTGGCCCAGTGTCAGAGTGGCAATGTCACTCTGCCATGGTCCACTTGTTGAAGCTGTCACAAGGGGAGGAACCATTGATTCTACCGCTTGGTGGCAGGAGGGTCAAAGAACTTGCAGAAACTTCCCCAGTTAAAGAGGGTACAGAATAGCCCCAAATGGGATCCATGGGTTCCAGGTATTTCAATAAATCTCCGAGTTAAACACCACAACATGAATTTACCATTAACAACTTAAGCATTAGTCCAATGAACCTTGCCAGTCAATATTCAGTCAATAATCTAGTCATTAGATTTTGAATTGGCAAGCCTTCCACCATCAGCTAGAGCCTCGGTGGGACCATTTCCCAGACATGAGGATGAAACACAGCTTTCCCTTGAGTACCATGTGGCATCTGAGGAATGCCTTGGTTCTCATCATATGAAATGGCTATTTTTTTGTTGCTTTTTTCTATAAGTGCAGAATATCCCAAAGTATCCAAAAGGATTGCCCACATAAGTGTGATGGAAAGAGTTTTGGAAACACACAGTGGATGCACGGTTGTGATGTTATGAAGAGAGCCAGGGTTTTGTGGATCATGTGTGCTGAAGCAGAAAGCTGGAAGGCAATGGGTCTTTAACATGGATGTGGCTCATCAGAGAACTTCAGCTTCACAACTATTACTCACATCTTATAAGTAACAAACAACTGAAATTTCAAGGTATTAGATAACATCGTGATTGTGGAGAGATGGAATGTTGCAGGTAGAGAACCAAAACAATTTTGGCCCTTTAGAAAAATAGCCATTTACTTTTAAACTTTGTATCAGATTTAATATTCTCATGACTATTAGGTCAACATGAAGAAGGCTCTGCCAGGAGCCAGTGGTGCTCTTCTTCCATGATTAGGCCTCTGCTATGGTTTGGATAAGTGTTAAAGGCTTGGTCCTCAGTCCATGGTGCTTTTGGGAGGTGGTGGAACCTTTAAGAAATGGGGCCTAGTTGGAAGTCTTCTGGTAATATGGGGTGAGCCCTTGAAGGATATTGGAATCCCCATCCCTCCTCTTTCTCTCTTGGCTTCCTGGAGGCTCTGAAGTGAGCAGCTTCCTCTGCCACACATTACCGCCATGATATGCTGCCTCATCACAGGTAAAAGCAACAAGGCCAAGTGACCATGAACTGAAACCTCCAAAACTATGAGCCAAAACAGACATTTCTTCTTTTTAAGTTGATTTAAGTATTTTGTTACAGTATCAGAAAGCTGACCAATACAGCAATAAACACAGTGAACTCCTAGCTGCCTTGAGTGTGTGTAGAAATGTGCCAAGAGACTGCAATCCAGCTCTCTGAGGGGCAATGAAGTCTTCTGCATGTCCATTATGCTGGGTACTGTTTCCTCTCTTTTCTGTCACATGCAGGGTCTTAGCCCATCTGCTGGAGATTGTGAAGAGAGTTTGACTCGTGGTGATTACCCTCATAGAATGATCTGAATGGAGTAGCTGGTTCACTAAAAATACTACTGAATACCTTCCATTTGAGGGGCAGGAGAATGCTCAGGATGGGGGTGACATGAACCTGGTCCTGCACTCAGAACTCTCATTCAGGTTGAAGAAGACAGAGAATAAATTAATAAATCTATAAATAAAGATGATAATTTAAAGTAGTGATATCATCTTGTAGTCAGAGTAATGGAGAAGGAAAGGTTTTGGAAGTCCTTTAGAGTTTGGGGGACAGTTTCTTAGAGGGGGGACTTTTGAGCTGAGACCTAAAGGATTAGAAAGAGGCTTACCTATGAGGATTGGGGGAAGGGCCCTCCAGCCACAGAGGACAGAAAACACAAAGGCCCTGAGATGCAAAAGGGAACCAGCAAAGAAGCCAAAGTAGCTGGTGGCATTGGAGGGTTTTGAGCAGAGGCCAGAGGTGAGGCTGGGACTCCAAGATCAATCTGGGCTTTGGGAAAAGTCTCAGTTTTATGCTAACAGGAAGGGGAGGTCTTGCAAGGTCAGAAACTATTCAGTTCATGGCTGGTTTTGGCTTGGAGAAGAGGAGGCCAAGGGTGAGACTGAATACTCCTTTTCAGAAAGGCGCTTGGGGTTGATCTCTTCTTGTTTTTTTTTTTTTCCCCCCTGTTGAGCAAACCTCATGATGGTAATATTTAGAGATCTCAGACGTGTGTCACGTGTGTTTATAGTCCCTGTTCGCATCACAATTTTAAACATAGTAAGTGTTTAATAAATACTTTAAGGTCTGTTTAACTGAAGAGGACAGGCCCATGTGGTAGTTAGTGGTGACACCTGGGAACTATGCCATAGCTACAATTATCTGGAAAGGGGTCGGTTACCATAGGAAATAACGAGCTTCCAGTGCTGGAATATGGGAGCTGGGTTTGGGGCCTTGTCCATCAGGGATCTGTCACAGTGACCTGTGCACCTGTTGTGTAGAGTAAATGCAGCTACTGTCCCATAATCAATTTTAAATGCCTCTTCCCAGGCTTGGACAACCTAAGCACCAAACACTCACTTAGTGGGCTGTGTAATAACTCAGCATCTGCAGATGTGAAATCAGAAGCAGAAATTTCCTGCTAATTCTCTCCTGGTGGCCTGACCTCATGGGACTTAGCTCAGCCTGCCCCAGGGTAGTGCTACTTATCTGGCTTCTCAAAACTGAGTCTGAGGTTCCAAACAAGAGATCCAGTGGTGTTCAAGGAGTATGGAAATGGATACAGTGTACTTTCCTTCTATAGACCATGATCCAAAAGAAATATTATATTTCTTTTTTAACAAGGAATTCTTCTGTCTACTCTTTCATGCCAGAAATCATAGACCCTAGTTCATTTCAGATCAATCCGTTGCCATATAAATAGTATTCCTGGGGCATACCTGAACAAAATTAAACTACTGAGAATTGCCAGGGTCAGAGGATTGACTGGAAACCTGTAAAGAGGGACACAGAAGTCTTGGTTAGAAGGAAAGGCCTATTCAAGATCTTCCATTTGAAACACAGAAAGCTCCCGATACAGATGAACCAGGTATGCAGGTGAATGTAGCAAGGTCAGAGAGAGGACCGCTTTATTTTTTACCTTGATTGATTGCCGACCAAATAATAATGTTAGGCCATTATTGCATTTTTTTGGATAAAATCCTTCATCATTGCATCTTCTATAGTTTGGATGACATTGGCAAAATTTTTACTTTCTCTTAGGGGGCAAATAACTTCTCAAGTATGCTTTTTCTGTATGCCTTTATTATATAATCTTCACCCAAGGATATTTACATAGTCTTCCTGATTGATAAGTGGTGCTGATTTCAGGATTTTCTTGATTTCCACAAAATCAATCAGTAGCTTTTTTAAAAAAAGGAATAGTCCTTTTTCCCTATTGAGATTATGATGACTTTCAGGATTTAGGAGAAACTGTTAAATTGAACACTTTCCTCTAGAACTCTTTCCAGTAAGATATAAAAATTTAGAGGAACTATGAGTTCAAAACTGTTCATTTGTATTCTGAAGTATAGTCATGAGTTTAAAAGAAACCCAACATTTTGGAAGAGATCAGTACTCCTAGGAAATCTACCCCAAACTCTTTGGAAATGCATAGAAGAAAGTGCTGATTAAATTCAACAAAAACAAGTGCTATTTGTTGTTATTTTACAGTGGAACTGTGTTAGGTTCTGTGGGGGACAATGAAAGAATTAAATGACCTTTTCTGTTGGGTGCTTATAGTTTCACTGGGAAGATAGCCAAGGGAATACACAACAGTACATGATCATCCAAAGCACAGGGGATGAATTATTCAATTCACCTGACTGGAACAGGGTCCCAATTGTACTAGGTGGAACCTTTTGATAATACACATGCCTTGTCCTGGGACATTTTTAAAACTTCTTATTTGAATTAATTTTAGACTCATAAAAATATAGTAAAAAATAGCATCGAGTTCCTGCATATCCTTCACCCAGCTTTCCCCAAATAAGTCCTTATTGCACACTAATTAAAACCACTAGATTAACACTGACATGATACTATTAAACAATCTACAGGCCTATTTGAAATTTTAAATCACATCACAAATGTCCTTGTTTTAGTCTAGGATCCTACATTGCAGTAAGTTGCCACATCTCTTTGGGTTCCTCCAATCTGTTTCCTAAGACATTCTGATTTAAATAGGTTTGGAGCGGGGAGTGGGCACCAAAGCTCTTTCTCAAGAGCTTCACAAATGCTTATCCCTGACTAGGGAGTCTCTGCTCTGTTATATAAGGATAAGTAATACTAACATTAATACTTATTACTATTTCTCTTTTTTTAATTTATTTGTTTATTTATTTATTTATTTTTTAATTTTTATTGTAGTAATTCGTGCAATATAGCATACATCTTTGTTAAGTACAAATTGTTAACAACATATTTGCACAAAATTCTCATTTGACCTCTTCCCCGATTCCCTCCCCATTCCCTCCCCCTCCCTCCCCCTAAGGTTCACTTCAGTGAATGACCTTGATATGATTGTGTAGGTACATCATGTGCTTTAGGGTGTCCCTCTGCCCCATGCATCCACTACAATTAAATCAACTTCTTTGCTTATCGAGGATCTCTCTTTTTCATCTGGAGACCCTCCTATGCCCCATCTTCTCCCTAACATCCACATATTAGGGAGAACATATGCTTCTTAACCCTTTGTGACTGACTAA